>RJWM01002863.1:0-121470 GCA_004363535.1 Dasyprocta punctata
CTTGCCTAATGTTTTAATATCCAGTTCTGTCCATTTTTCTGCTAATGATATGATTTTGTTTTTTATGGTTGAATAATGTTCCACCATGTATATAGACTATATTTTCTTAATCTTTTCAACCACTGATTGGAACTAAACTAATACCATAACTTGGCTATCATGAATTGAACTGTAGTAAATATGTATATGCAGGTACTTTTTTTTTTTTTGGTATCAGGAATTGAACTCAGGACTTTGTGTTTGCCAGGCAGGCTCTTGTGCTGCTGAACTACATCCCCGATCCCCAGATATTTCTATATTATGCTGACTTTGATTTTTTGGTTATGTGGAGGAGTGATATAGATGGCGATATTGCAGTTCTATTTTTAGTTGTTTGAAGAATCTCCATACTGATTTCTATAGTAGCTGTATTAATTTTCAATTCCACCAGTACTACATAAATATGCTTCCTCCCCATTTGCATTAAAGGTGAGAAATGGATTCAATTGCAGAAATAGTAGTGATAGTTTTTCTATTTTTTGTAGTTAAATATCCCTTCTTTTTCTACAGATGAACCCAACTTTCAGCTTTTTAATGAGTGTTGGGGATCGAATCCAGGGCTTCATGCATGATAAGCAAGCACTGCATCACTATAAAACATCCCAAGGCATTTATTATACTAATAGCTCTTGTTTCATGTTTCTCATATTTACCTATGTGTCTAGGACTTCAGGCAAACTATTTAACATTTCTGAGGTATTTTTGTTAAAATATAAAAAAAGTTGGTTATAAAGAAGACTAAAGAATTAAAAAAAAACATACTAAAAACATACTAAATGATACTAAGCAGAAACCTGGAAGTGTAGCTTGCAAACCAAGCCAGATTTTCTTAACTTCTTTCCTCAACTTGGTTTTTCCTTCTTACAATACTCTTTTACACTACAATAATTTATATTTACATCTTTCATTGGGGGAAATATAATCAAATCATTGCTTTTAATATTTCTTGCATTCATTTACATGGTTATGGTATTATTTTCTCTCTAAAATTAGATATTCCAGGAGGCCAATGTATTTAAAACAGGTTTGAATAGAGTCAGGGTTGGTCAAAAGCCACAGTTGGGGCTCCAGTAGACCCAGAAAACCTTTGGTACAGTTGGTGTTGCTGAACCCACAATTTCCCAGAGAAGGAGTGCATGAGGAGGTGTCCAGTAGACACGTGTCATCATGATCTAAGGCACTTTCACTGGTCATACCTTTGTCTAGGAGCCCTATATAACCTTAATTACTGCCAGCTTACCCTCTCAAGATGACCTCCTGCCTCAGTAATAGTCTCGCAGCTATGAAACCACAGATCATAGCTGCTTAGAGAGAAAACACAATCATGTGTACAATTGATAGAATGATTTCATCAGTCACACTGCAGCCATGGTGTTGCTTTTTCTTTAACTATCACAAGAAGCAAACAATTCAATGTGTTGCGTTGATGTGTTCAGTCTCATGATTGCCAAAGGAATCTTTCAGGTAAGAATATAAGCTCAAGTATTGGTATTAGTTTTTCTCTAACAAGACACCATCTTATCCCTTTCAATAGAGAATATTCAGTTTCACAAATTGAATCTAAAAATAGGGACACTTGCAAAACATGACACCTATTTATCCTGGTCAGATGATGGGATGCCACTGAAGTTGAAGTGGTATTATGTAAAGTTTTTGCTGGATGGTTGTTTTATTTATTTTACTTTGCATGAAGCTTCTGAGACCTTTCAACAGTAGCAGTTTGTGATGTGGCAGTCCCTCCTTCCAACAATACTAAGAATTAGTCTTTTGTCCACACACACCCATGGCAATGCAGGCTCTGTTCTAGCACACACTGATTCTGTTGCCTATTTTCAGCTGGGTCGATGACCACATTCCAGACTCATGAAAACTAAGCATTGCTGTTATGGTACAAACTCTGGGTTTTCCTCTTGGCTAAAACTAAAAATATCCTGCCAAATTTGTAATTTTCAAGATAATTCTGCTTTGGTTTCATTAGGGATAGCATGCATCTGGATTGTCTTCTTACCTTGACCTTGTTTTAAGCAATACCTCTGAACTCATCCACTCTTAGTTTTTTGAGTACATAAATTCATATTAAATTCTTCTGGTTCAGCAACAATAAGAAAAAATAGAAGTGTGAATATTTTGAATACGATTCAGGATATATTTTACTTAACACTTATTCCATTTAAATAAAATGTCTATGTGAGTATAACATACTAATTTACTAAGGTATCCAACAATTTTAATACAATATTTATTTCTAGATACTTTTTCCTACTTCACATAGAAGCAAATTAGAGTTCAAGTCAAATTTAAGGTATTTTTAGGGCCTGTCACATTTTTAAACTTTAGTTTTGTGGGGTGCTATTTATAGACACAGAAGGGTAAAAAATCTACCTCAGTCACTCCTAGAATTCTATGACCAGGAAGAAGAATGATTTTCAGCCACCCATTCCCCTGGCTCCAGGAGCACAGTGGGGCCTTTGCTTAGGTAACAAGGAGGCAGCTGATGCAACTGAACACTTTGCCATCTGTCCCTGTGGCCACAAGCTCTGCGCAGAGATGCTCCTTCTGGGTCATCTATTTAGAGTCTGTGGTCATGAATTTAGACTGTAATTAGAACTGCTGGTAAGGAAAGAGAAGGCTAGACAGTGATAGTCTCTCCTTCAAACTCTTATAAAAAGTCTCTTCCTGCCCTTGATTGCCTGATGTTGATCCAGAACTTTTCAAGCTATCAATTTAATGTAATAGACACTTGTTATGACATTAACAAGGAAGGTCAAACTACACACAAAACGAATTTGGAATTTCAATTTGATCAAAGTTTTTCATGAAGGACAGAATATTGTATTCTGACTTAAGGAAAGATTTATTATCTACAGAGATGTCCTCAGTAACACTGAGAATTTTCTCCATTGATAACTTTTGTTTCTCAGCTGGTGAAAGACTAATGATCTGTCAGTGTTTTTTCAAACGTGTATGTCTTGGTTACTTTTCGCTCGTTGCTGAGACAAAATACCTGACACCCAAAATTAGGGAAGGAAAGGTTTATTCTTACAGTTTCTCGGGAGTTTCAGTCCATACTTCGCTGGCTCCAAGTCAGCATGGCGTGGAGGGGCTGCTCTTCATGGCAGCTGCAAGCTGCAAGGCACGCTGGCGAGAGAGAGAGAACTGGAAGCAGAAGGCCCGCCTTCCCTTACACTGTATCTCAACTCCACCCTTGGGCATGTGCCAATCCCAGCACTAGACAACAAACTGAACACAAGCACTAGACTCAGTCCCATCAAAAGTATATAAGGACTTGGGGTACATAGTATACCCAATACATTCCACCCCTGGACCCCCAAGGACTCATGTACATTCTTACTACAAAAGACATTTAGTTCATCTCTAAGAGTTGTCAAAGTCCTAACAGTTTCAGCATTGCTGAAAAGTCCAAGTCCGAGATCTCCTCTGAGATCTATGGCAAACTCTTATCTGTAATCCCCTGTACAAATGAAAATAAGGTTAAGCACTTCCAACATATAAAGGCACAAGGTAAGCATTACCATTTCAAAAGTTACAAATGGGAATACAAAGCATTGGAACCAAAGCAAGTCCAAAATCCAGCAGGGCAAACATTAAGTCCTGGAGTTCTCTGTTCAGCATCTGAAGTAATCTGGTTACAAGCTCCAACAGGCTTGAGTGACTCCACCCCTGCGGCACCATCCATAGCTTTCCTTGGATGATCCGTGTTCCCTGGCTTCACCCTTACATCTTTACATATTGCTCTCTGCAGGCAAGGCGGAAGCTGCCTTAGCCTTTTCTTGTACTTAAAACCAGCGCCACATGGATGCCACCAAGGTCCGCTGCAGGCTGGAGCAGTAGCCAGGCTTTCCTCTCTCTTGGCTGTAGGGGTCGACTGCCTGGATCGCTGAGCTCTCTGAACCTGATTATGAGGAACAGCTTCTCTATGCTGCCACCATTCTGGAACCTGGTGTGGCCACCTCCATTTTGGGACATGGCATGGCCTCTGTCACCACTCTGGGACAAGGCACTCTGCGGCTTTTTGTTGCCACTTTGGGACAGGGCACTCTGCGGCTTTTTCCTCCAAGCAAACTCTTTCACTTTTGAAGGCCTGAGGCTGCAAAGGCTGGAGGCCTGCTGCTTCCTGGGATGCCCCTAGGCCATCTTTTTTATTCTTTTGTTCCTTTTCAGCAATCAAGGTCTCAGCTCCATCTTTAAAGTCCACAGCTTCCTGGCCAAACACACAAGGTTTTAAATCACCATGCTGGGCTCCTTGCTCTTTATCTACAACATAAATCTGGCTATGAGTCCCCAACAAAAGCCAGTCACCATTTCAATATTTGGTTGCCTGGAGATTTCTTCTGCAAGATTAATATATCCATCGCCCTTAATCTCAGTCTCAGGCAAAGTTTCTGGGCATGGTCAGAATGCAGACAAACTTTCTGCCAAGCCTTAACACACATCATGTGGAGTCCGACACCCAATGTCATTCTTCTTCCCAGCAGAAATCTCCCGAGCCTAGTCTTTACCAGCAGGCTTTCTATCAGCCTTCTGGTCTCCTAGGCTCTGACCAGAATCTCCCATACAGAACAACCTAAGCCGTTGCAACTCTATGCATGTAGACAACATCTCCGAAGCTTTCCAAACTTTCCCCGCAAGCCATTTCCAAAGTCTCTCGAACCACATGGTCAGGAATAGTCACAGCAACGACCCCACTCCTGGTACCAAATTCTGTCTTGGTTACTTTTTGCTCGTTGCTGAGACAAAATACCTGATGCCCAAAATTAGGGAAGGAAAGGTTTATTCTTACAGTTTCTCAGGAGTTTCAGTCCATACTTAGGTGGCTCTAGGTCAGCATGGCGTGGCAGGGCTGCCCTTCATGGCAGCTGCAAGCTGCAAGGCACGCTGGTGAGAAAGAGAGAACCAGAAGCAGAAGACCTGCCTTCCCTTACACTGTATCTCAGCTCCACCCCTGGGCATGTGCCAATCCCAGCACTAGACAACAAACTGAACACAAGCACTAGACTCAGCCCCATCAAAAGTATATGAGGACTTGGGGGTACATAGTATACCCAATACAACATACATTACATTTTTATTGAGTATTGAAGAGACTTACCATTCTGAGAGTAGGTTTATCAGTGATATTTTTCCAGCCCACATGGGGGTAAGTAACAAATATGCAATGGAGATGTTAACATTCCGTCAGCTATTAGCCTTATTGCTAAGTCAGACACTGGTTAGAAAATCCTAATGTCAAGATGGAGGAGAGAGCCAGGCGTGGTGATGCACGCCTTTAATCCCAGCACTTGGGAGGCTGATGTAGGAGGAGCATTGTGAGTTTGAGCCTGGCTTGGGCTACAACACAAGCGCAAGGCTGGCCTGAGCTACACAGTGCGACCCTGCGTCAAAAAATCAAGGCCAGGAGTTTGGCTCAATGACTTAAGCACCTGTCTGACAGGCATGAGGTTGTGAGTTCAATCACCAGTGCCGCAAAAAAAAAAAAAAAAAAAAAAACAAAGATGGAGGAGAGAAATGGGAACAATCAAGGATGATGGAGGAGACAAAAATTGCATACAATTTAGGAAGGATCTTCCTGGAGACATTTCATGGCATAGATTTGCTCACAACTTGATGCAAATAAAGAATAAATTTGTCCTGCTGTGACTCCCTAAAGACAGTACAGCTGGTAAAGGTTTGCCGCTTTATTCTGACCTTTAACATGCATGCTTTTTGGATTAATTAACAATAACTTGCTCATGTCCAGAATAAGACTACTACTCAGACTCTTGTGAGTTAGTCAAGTCACTCAGCATGCATGGAGCAAAGATCTCAGCAGAGGTGATGGGACCTTAACACTAGAACTGTACAGAGAAGTGCGATGGGTGAGAAAGAATGTACTTTGCTTTGAAGTCATTTCATTGCATGTAAACTTACAGATAAAAGGCTGTCTACTGTTTATCATAAAATCACTGAGAAAAAGGGAGAAGACTTTAGGACTTACCTGGATGCTTCAAACAGAATCAAGGATATTTTTTCAGCATCTCCTCCCACACTGTGGAAGGCAGCACCTCCCCCCACAAAATTCAGCTACAGAACTTCAGTTGTCATCCATATAGGATATCAGTGGTTTAAAAAGGAGAGAGAAAGAAAGAAACAAAGGGAGGAAGAAAAACAGGAAGGAAAGAAGGAAGGAAAGAAGGAATGATGAAAGGAAGAAGGAAATTTAGAAGGAGGAATGAGAAAAAGGACAAGAGAAAAAGGATGCAAAGAAGAGAGGAATAAGGGAAGAGCAAAGAAAGAGAGAGAGAAAGAAAAGAAAGAAAACATAGACAAATGGAAGGAGAGAGAGGAAGAAAGTGCAATAAGAAATAAATAAACAAATAAAGACATTTTCTCCCTTATATTGTATACAACTAGAGAGACAAGGCAATTAAATATCTCATAAGTACATTGCATTGTGATCTTTCTATTGAAAATGACTCAGAAAGAGAATTGTATTCAGTAATTTTTTATTTAATTCAATTTCCCAAGCCAATATGCTAATTATTTTGAGGCAGAGTGGCCTATGCTAATTATTTTGAGGCAGAGTGGCCTATGTGTTGTTGGTTCTAGTGACCACAGGGAGAGGTGATGATCTGAAATATGTCATCAGTGTCAATTTTAGAACAGCAATGAGTAGATTTGTCTGGAAATAGATACCAAATATAGCCCTCCTTGGAGATTTCAGTACAAATGGATGAATTATATAGGCATATGACTAAGAAAATACACACAAAGTAGAATGTACAAAATTCCAGGTGCTAAACTCCCCATCCTCTGTTCATCTATCCTAAGGAATTCTGCTCATAGCAGGAAGGGATTACACAGTGAAAAAAAATTTTTAGAATCGTAGGAGTGCAGTAAATGTAGAAATGGAAAGATTAAGTATGGGAAATATATAGAGAGTGGTAATAAGCTAAAAGATAAGGTTAGAAAAGCTGTAGTTTGAGACTGTAGGAATTAAGAGAAAAAGTGGCAGTTGTTCATGAGGAAAGAATAATTTATGGGAAAATATTGATACCTACACAAAATATTTGGTTTGAAATAAAAGAGTTAATAATGTAGTAAGCAAGACATTACTGGAAATAGGTAATACCATTAAATATAAGATCATAGAATGTCTAATATTTTGTTTATTTATTTATTTTTGGTAGCAGGGATCAAACTCACAACCTCATAACCTGCCAGGTAGGCGCTTACGCCACTGAGCTAAATCCCTGGCCCTATTTTTTGAGACAGGATCTCACTATGCAATTCAGGCTGGCCTTGAACTCACTTTGTAGCCCAGGCTGGTCTCAAACTTACAGTGATTTTCCTGCCTGAGCCTCCGAGTGCTGGGATTAAAGGCGTGAGCCACCAAACCCAGCTTGTCTAATATTTTAATAGAACTCTATAAAGTAATCAATGAAATTTTGTGAATCATTTCATTTGGTTTTAGTAATGATCCACTGAGGAGAGGCAAGAATTTTTAATAACCTTAATTGATAAATGAAGAAATTTCCCAAGTTCTCAAATAAATAATAACAAATTCAGGTGATAAAATACAAAGAACAGGAGTAGAAATGTACTAAGAAGCAAGAGAAGTGGACGAATGACAGATATTTCTTTATGTTCATAACTGGGAACAGCCACTGGAATCTAGAATAAAAGGACCAGGAATATTGTTAAGCATTCTGCAAAGCATAGGGCATACCCCAACAACAATGGATCAAACAGGATAAAAGAAAAAATCACGGTATATGGAAATCCAAACTGAAGATTTTCATAGACAAACTAAAATTGGAGATCTTTCTTAATAAGCTTTAGGTATTATTAACACAGATTTCAATCACTGTGCTTCACTTTGATGGTATCTAGGTAACTATAACTTAGTTTTACTACCTAGAAATTAATAAATTTTAATGTTTTTCTTCATAGAGTAATAATCCACTGTTTAAAAATAACAAAATACAGAATGTAGAGCACAATCTGGAAATAATGAGCTATTTTCTCAACAAAAGAATTACAAGAAAAGTACACACGGATATAAGAGACAAGAGAAAAACTTACTGATTGAAACAGTTCAAAGAAGCATATAAACTAATTACAATGTATAAATTTTGTCTAAATTGTAATTTGAACAGAATCCTTAAAACTTTGTAAGACAGACAGAAATTGTATACTAACTGAATATTTCATACTGTACTAATTTGTTACTTTTAGGTATGATTTTACAATATTAGGATAAACTTATGCTAATTATCCTGTATTAAACTTATTCCAATACTGTAAAAGAAAACTTACATTTTAGAAAGTTATAAGGAAGAAAAAAACACATTTTAGAAAGTTATACTGATATTTTAATGGACAAAATAATATACTATTGGGGATTTGTGGAAGGAAATGGATGTTTTTCTAATGAAAGTGGCTGTTTTTGAATTGATAATTTTTGAAACTAGGTGATGAGTGACATAGGTTTATTAAGTTATTCTCTTAAATTTTGTCTATATTTAATGTATTCACAAAAGCACTTTTTGTTTAATATATTCACAAAAGCACATTTTGCTATTCATATAATCTAATGTATCATAAAAATAACAGTGTATAATGTTTTTCAACATATGGTTTTTCAACAAATGGTGTTGTGTCAATTGACTATCCATTGGGCAAAGAAAAAAATATATATCTTATTCTCTACTCATTCAAGTCACAAAAATAAATTAAAATGCTTTGTGGTTGAAGTATGAAAAGTAAAACAATAATGGCTTTAGATGAAGGTATGAGTGACCATTTTCATGCCTTTGGAGTAATGCAAGTTTTTCTAAATAAAACAAAAATAGCTTTAAACTAAAACACAAAAATAAATTAATAATTGTTATTTATCAACAAAATAGAATAAAAATCAATAGAATAAGAAGGAAGATATTTGCAAAGAACTTATCTACATAATATGTATAAATATATATCTATGTTATATAAAGAATACCCTAAAACCAAAAGAAAAAAGATAAAATGTCTAGGAGAAAATTGAGAGCTGGGTATATACCTCAGTGGCACAGCGCCTGCCTGGCAAGTGCAAGGTCATGAGTTTTATTCCTGTTACCAAAAAGAAAAAAAAATTTTGAACAAAATAGGAAATTGCATAACAGTTGATATAATTGATCAATAATATGAGAAAAATACTCGCATGTATTATTATTGGTCCAATGAAAAAATTAAAACCAAAGCATGATATTTCTCTTCCTTCATCAGAATTGCTAACATAAAAAGACAAAGAACATGGGGTATTGGCAAGGATCTAGAGCAAGAGATTGTTTCATGCATTGCTAGCTGTTGGCAGTGTCCTGTAAATTTTGTATATAACACAACTCACATTTCAGGACATGCAGATATATTCAACACAAATGCATACATGTTTATCAAATTTCCTGAACTAGAATGCTCACAATTCTAGTGAAATCATGTATATCAATATGAAACAAATTATTGCAACCATGCAAAAGTAGTTAACTACACCCCAGCATGATATTGAAAAGGAAGCCACACATGACGAAGTAAACACAGTAGAATTTTATTTTAATAAAGTTCACAAATAAGCAAAGTCAAGCTGTGTTATTGAGAAGTCAGTAAGCTTCTGCTTGCCAAGCAGCATAGTAATGAGATGACATAAGTAGGAACTTTAGAGGTGCTGGTAACCCCTTTCTTGGTTTAGGTGATGGTTACACATGTGTTAGTTTCTAAACATTCATCAAGAGATACATCTAAAACATAAGCAAGTTTATGTAAATAGCTTATACTTCCATAAAAAATGGCCTTAAAATGCTACTAATTACATTGTATGTTAAAATCTAAAGATTGCTGTAGAGTAATTGAATACCCTAAAAGAAATATATGGCTGAATAGCTCTCTGTATTTCTTATGATACTTCGCTTGATGTCATGCAATGATAAAGTTAATGTGATCTTAAAATAGTAAAAATTAAATCATAATAAACCAAATCAAATATTGCCATAGAATGATGACAGATACTGATTTTGCTAAAACATCAAAAAAGCTGGAATGAGAAATATTGTATTTTCATGATTTTAGAAATATATTTCAAAATGAATGAATGAATCAAGATGTGCAAAGATGTAACTTGATAAATTATGTAATAGTCTATGCACTTTGAAATACTGAAACTTAGAATAATTTTTAGCAAGACTAAAAACAAAGCAGGAGAGGAAATACTGAAACTGAAGTGTTATTTCTCATAAATGCCCTTATTCATTATGAATTTCTCTTACTGGAAGAGGAAATGTTCTGATATTTATCAGTTCTCAATAATATTTTTAATATTAGCTATAGTGAAGAGAAAACAAAAAAGACATTAATATGTAAATTTAAAAAATAATTTCTCTAGAAAAAAGATTGATTCTCAGGTGGCTATTTAATTACTGGAATCACTAGGTGAAGAGAAGAAAAAGGATTAAAATATTACAAGCACTTATCCAGTTCTAGATTTAATCCATGGCTCCCTGTACTTCTTTTTTTTTCTTTTCATCATTAAAACTGAGGTTCAAAATATCGTCCTATTTTTGTTTGCTTGTTTGGCTGATTTTTATTTTTTTGTACCAGGAATCGAACTCAGGGCCTCACTTTTGGCAGGCATGTGTTGTGCTGCTGAGCTATATCCCAAAGCCAATATTGCCTTATTTAATACGTGAAGAAATTCAATAAATTGTTCAATTTTGCTAATATAGTAAGTGACTGGAATTTAAACTCAGACCTGAATCACTAAGGAGAGAATAATCAGTGTGAACCAACATGATCATAATAATTTTCATAGCTATTGATTTTGAAATAAAGGCTGAACCACAGATGATTTCAAGGAAAGCTTCAAAGCATAATTATATATTGTACAATTTGATTTAATTCTATATTCACCTTATCTTTGAAGCTTGTAGTAGGATGAAAAATTATCTCCAAAGATATTAAGTTTTTAATCTTTGGAACTCATAAATATTTCACTATATGTAATAGAAATTTTGGGTGGATATGATTGTTAGAGATCTTAAGACATGAGATAACCCTAAATAATCTTGATGAACCCTAAATGGGATTACAAATGTCTTTATAAGAAGGACACAGAAAGAAATGTAAAGAGAGGAGCCGAAGTCCATGTGAGATGAAGGTCACAGAATCAGAGACTGGGGTGACACAACCACAAGCCAAGGAAAGCAGCACATCTAGAAACTTAAGGCAAGGAAAGAATGACTTCTTCCTAGAACCCTCCAGAGGGATCTAGTGCTGTTGGCATTGAAATCAGTCACTAAAAATGATTTTGGACTTTTTTGTTTCAGAATTTTAATAGAGTAAATTCGTGTTATCTTACGCCAACATAGTCTCCTGTGCCTAAAGTTATCTTTCATATCATGTGCTCTCCGTTTGTGTGAATTATAAGTTTAAAGGGGGACAGTGTGGCTTGGTGGGAGATTTGTAAACTATATGGGAAGTAAAGCAAACATCTAATTCTTAGTACCCACATTGTTTAAAGTTCAATCACAGTTTCGAGACAGAAATTGCTATATTTTTTTATTTTTTTTTTCCCGAAACCATTCACATAGGGCAGCTGTGAAGACCATATAGTTGGTCATACAATACACCTAAGACAAAAGCCTTACCAAGTGCCATCTCTTTAGCTCTATCTGCAAATGGAGGAGGAAACCAGGCAGAAGTCACCAACAGAGAAAGGTGAAGCTCACATCGCCACAGCTCACCAGTGTGGAGAGCTGCCACGAATTAGAGGGAGAAAAATGTAAACTGGTTAAGAAGCTTGGTCTTCAACACACGACCTCACGTTTACTAGGCTAGTGATTTTAGCTGCTGAGCTAAATTCTCCAGGCCACAACGCTGATTATTCTTTATACCTGAAAGACTACAGATGCCTGTGCAATCTGCCTAGGATTTATAGCAAAAGGAAAGAAAATTTCAGTATTTTTTTATTGAAAGAGGCAATGGTTAGAATAAGTCAGCTTTGTTTATGATTACATGCATTCAGTTTTACACATTTCCCCCAAGTTATTATTTGTGCATGTCTTATTTGATTTGCAGAACACTGAGTACAAAAAGTTACAAAGTTATCAAAGTTAAATTCAAATTTGCTTGAGAAAGGAAAAAGTGGAAAGAGCTATCATACATTTTCTTAAGCTCTTTGCTCTTTGTTAAGCAGGTGCTAAGTTATGTACATTATGTACAATTATTTCAAGTAATCCTCACTTAACCCTAGAGGAATACATTTTATCTCTAGTCTTCAGAGGAGGAAATAGTCTTACAGAAATTAAGCAACTGCTGATTGTAACAGAGCAGGAATTTATCCCTGCATCTAATTTCAAAGAACATGTGGACTTCTGCTTTGAAGTGTGTAAAAAAATTAACAAAATCTCAACTTTCAGCAGAGTGTGCACGTCCTTTGACAAGGGATGAGCTTGATTCCGTTCATAAAAGGAGAAGAGTAGGATTTGTGAAAGACACATGGGGAAGAATTTATTTTGTGACTCTCTCAAACAAAGGCAATGGCAACTTTTATATGACTCTATTTGAAAAGAGAAAACAACAAATTCATTCCATAAAGGGAGAATAATTAAAAATTTTCTCATGGGCACTTGTATACTTTTACAGAAACTTTGCTATTACTCCCATAATGTCCTTCAAGGATCAAGTCAAGTACTAATGTTCTAGCTGTAGAAAATTGGTGGGAATTGGTCTATCAATTCTGAATAAATATCACTCTTAGATGCAGATATTTGCATCAATGCAAATGAAGAGGATCCTGTGTATCACTTCCAAGTCCTATACCTTTGTTGTGTGAAGTGCAACTTGCTTCAAGAGCAGCAGGACAACCTACAGTTAAGCAATGAAGCAGGGGACAATGAATTCTTTGGAAAAACTACTCTGTAGAAAACACACAAGATCCTGCCACAAAACATATAGAAATGTCTGGGTGTTTTCTAGTTGTACATGGAATAAGTGGGTATTTAGAAAAGGAGAAGTACTATTATGAAGCTACATATCTACATATTTCTTAAAACCATAAAAACTGCCAAACAGTACACAGATTTTCCTTTTTTCCTTCCTTCCTTCCTTCTTTTCCTTCCTTCCTTCCTTCCTTTCCTTCCTTCCTTCCATCCTTTTTTCCTTCCTCCCTTCTTTTTTCCTCTCTTCCCTCCTTCCTTCTCTCCAATTGATATAGCATTAGTTTGGGCATTCCAACTCTTTTGAAAAATATTGTATTATTCTCAAAATGTGAGAGAGAATATATAAACATAATAAAGGACCAAGGAAAAGAAAATTTCTGATGTATCAATGTATTATGATTCTTCCTGGGTCAGGATCATAGCTTATTACAAGTTGCCTTGCTAAACACTGAATTCCACAGATAGGAAGCTTGGCTGGTATTAACTTCCTGTTCTGTATTTGAAGTCCTTTAAAAAAGAAGAGGAAAAGAGAGAAAAGAAGAAAATGATCTCATACAGGAAATTGTTTAGATAGGGAATAGAGCACCAAAAAGAATATAGGGAATGGTGAGGCTGTCTCCAGATTAATAACTACAGGAAGAGGCTACCACTCCTAGTACTGGGGAAAACAAATGGAAGAGTGGGCTTACCAGAACCATCGGTGCTATAGGGCTAATGTGTGAACTGATGGAAGCAGGATCTGTGGAAGGGGTATCGTGTTTGACATTTAGACCTCTCAGGAGGGCACACTCATAAGTGTAACCCAACTGAAAGTCCAAACTTCTACCAACAACTCTGAGAGCTTTCATGGAGGTTAGTGATAGTAGACATGAAGGAACAGATATAGCAATTGGAGCTGCAGATAGGTGCTCCTTTTTGAGGTAGGTCACAGTTGACTTTGAAACTAAATTCCTTTGCTCCTTTCCTCTGACTTTCCATCTCCTTCTCTGGCTCCATCATTTACCAAAATGAAGGTAAATTAGCTAATAGCACTATATAAGAAATGCAATTTTCAGAATTTTTAAGCCAGAAATTCTGTGGGACAGTGTGTTTAGGGCCAAAATCTAACTATGGCACAAAGTACTTAGCCATATCAGTGAGAGGAAAATGAAAACTCAGAGGCCCCTAAGAGGAAAAATTGAAGAATATTTGAGAGAGAATGTTTGTATTACAGCATCATAATCAATAACCACACACAAGTCTATAAAGTCAATCTCTCTCCTTCCAAGTCAAACTAATTTCCTCATTTTGTTATTAAAAATACCAATTTTTAACTTGCGTGTGTGTGTATGTGTGTGTGTAATAGTAGCAGTAGTAGAAGGAGGAGGAGGAGTAAGAGTAGGACTAAGAGTAGGAGCAGGAGTAGTGGAGACAGAACTAGGGACCTTGCACACGCCAGGCAATGGCTCTACGCATGAGCTACCACTATGGCGATCTGTGTGCTAGAGAGCCACAGGGTCCTGCAGCTGCTCAGCTCAAGAAGTTTTCCACTAGAACAAGAGGGACCAAGCAAGCAGCACCAGACTGAAATAGAAGACCTAGAAGCTCCTTGGAGAGTTACTGGTCTGAGTCTGCCTCATTAGAATTCAGGAGAAACTAGAGTGCAATGTCCACAAGTGACATCAGCCCCAAAAATGTGACTGCTCAAGGAGAATGAAGATTCAGGTAAAACATGGCAGACTTCCTTTCCCTTTTTTATTTCACTCAGGCTGCAAGCCCATTGGACATTGCCAGTTACAGTCAGGGTGAATCTTTCCCCCTAGATTTGACGACCTGCCTACCAACCATCTCTGGAAACAACCCAGACACACCAAGAAGTGCACTTTACTAATCAGCGAATCATGTCTTAATTCAGTTAAGTTGACATATGATTAATGATCATAGTTATGCACAATTGACATTGTACACATTGAACTGCACCTTCCCATTCACTGACTTTGTTTAGATACCACATGTATTTAACATCATGTAGCATTTGTTCTTCTGTGACTAGCTCATTTCACTTAGCTCAATATCCTCAAGCTCATTTAGGTTGTTGCATATAGCAAGATTTCCATTGTTTTCGAGGGTAGTTGCATGTACACCAAATTTTCTTTACCCATTCATTCATAGGTGGATATTTACCTTGCTTTTACATCTTGGCTATTTGAATAATACAGAAATAAACATGGAAAGTCAAATTATCTCTTCGATCTTGATTTCAAGTCTTTGGATAATTTCTCAGATGTGGCAACAGTGGCTCATATGATAGTTCTATTTTATTGTATTTTGAGAAATTCTTCCTGTTGTCATAGCAGCCACACCAGAAGACAATGGTTCCAGGGTCCATATCCTCACTAATATCAGTTATTTTCCAGTTAGTCATTTTTGTTGTTGTTGTTTTTAATCAAGGCATCCTAACAGACGTGTGGTGATATCACAATGTAGCTTTGACTTGGCTTTTCCTGATGATTAATGTTGAGGATCTGTTTTATATCTTCTGCCACTTATCTGTCATCTTTAGTGAAATACCTAGCTAAGATTTTTTTTTGCGTATTTTTGAGTTAGGTTATTTGTTTTTGATTCTATTAAGATATAGGAGCTACACATCATGGCTGTTAAACACTTTATCAAATATGTAATTTGCAAACATTTTCTCCAATTCCATGGTTGCTGTTCACCCAACACGTTGTTACCTTTGCCATGCAGATTCTTACTTTGATGGAATTTACTTCTCTGTTTTGCTTTCTTTGCTGGTGCTTCTATTTTTATATATAGAATATCATACCAAAAACAATGTCATGTAATTATTCCTCTAGGTTTTTGTCTCAGAAGTGCAAAATTGCAGACTTTACATTTGAATTTTAATTTAATGTGTATAGCATAAGATAAAGGTCATATTTTATTCTTTTGTAAGTTTTTCCAAAACTATTGAAAATGCTTTACTTTTTCCATTTTGCAGCCTTAGTGCTCTTATTCAAGACTGATTGACTGTATTTATATGCACAGTTCTATTTCTGGACTCTGTTCCATTGGTCTATGTCTGCTGTTATGCCAGTATGATACTGTTTTGATTAATGTGGTTAGTAATATTTGATGATGTTAGGAAATGCAAGGCCTCAATCTTTCCTTTTCATAAGATTATTTTGGATATTTGTAATCTTTTGGAGTTGTATACTAACTTTAGAATTGCTTTTCCCATTTTTGCAAAAAAAATAATATTCAGATTTTGAATCTATAGATTGGGAGTACTATGAACATTTTAATACTACTAAATCTTCAAATCCATGAACACAAATGCTTTTCCATTTATTTTTGTCTTTTTAACTTTTATGATCAAGATTTTGTAAATTTTAAATCTTAAAATTTTTACTTCTTTGTTAAATTTATTCCCAAATATTTTATTCATTTTGACTTTATTGTAAATGGAATTTTCAAATTGCTTACTGTTAGTATATTGAAATGTAACTGACATTTACATATTGAGTCTTTGTTCTGCAATTTTACTAAATTTTCTTATTAGTGTTAACAACTTTTGGTACAGTCTATTTTCTACACATAAGATTGTGTTATCTATAAATAGGTACTTTGACTTCTGATTTCTTTTCTGATTCAAGTATCTTTTATTTCTTTTTATTGCATGATATATTTGTTTAGGACCTCTAATAATACATTGAATAGAAGTACATACTACCAAGGGTGGTGTCTTGATTACTTTTCCCTAATTGCTGGGACACAATACCTGACACCCAAAATGAAGGAAGGAAAGGTTTATTTAGCTCACTATTTGTGGAAGTTTCAGTCCTTAATCAGCCGGGTCCAAGATAGGTTTTCACAGCACCGGGACAACACTGCAGGACAACAGCCAGCAAAAGCATCCAGAGCAAGAAAGTGAGGAGAACAAGCCTCTTTTTCTCCCTTACATTGTATGCAGGCCACCCTTCCTACACACTCCAGGGCAGATGTAATACTCACAAAATCTCTGTACCCTCTACTTGCATAGGATGAGGATACTTACTTGGTTCCCTGTGGAGTCTCAGTTAAACTTCTAAACATCTCAAGCTGACACAATGTATCAACTGTAACAAGTGGACATCCTTATTGTGTTCCTGGCCTTAAAGAAAAAACTTTCAGTTTTCTAATGTTGAGTATGATTGAGGATGTCATCTTTTGACATGAGGTCATTATTATGCTGAGGTTATTTCCTTCTAGTTTGACACTTTTTTAATGGTGGTGAATTTTGGAAAGTGTTTTTTTTTTTCTTCATCTATTAAGATGACCATGTATGATCATTTGAATGTGCTGTTAAATTAGCTTTGTTAGTACTTTATCAAGGGTTTTTGCATTGACATTCATCATAGATACCATCCCAGAATTTCTTTTTTATTGTAAAGAGAATTAAGAAAAACAATAAAAATAGTACAGAATTTCAAAACAAGATAATGGGAAATTAACAATAGTTATTATATTGTATATTGTTATCTTCAAAATAGTTGCTCAGATTATTATAGTCCTGAAAAATTGATCAAACAGTAAAAGCACTAAATGTTCCTTTCAGTGTAGTAATAGAATGAGTAGTACAATTTTCTTAGCTATCTTGTGTGAATATGTATTTTTTTCTTCCTTCTTTTCTCTTTTTCCCCATCCCAGTTGTTCTTTACTTTCGAGCACTTTCTTTTTCTTGCACAACATCTACTGTACAATTTGGATCTTATTTACTCTTTCACTTTCTTTCTCTCTTTTTCTTTCTTTCTTTCTTTCTTTCTTTCTTTCTTTCTTTCTTTCTATCTTTCTTTCTTTTTTGTCTTTGCTCGTTCAGATTTTTAATATTATTACTGATTTTTTACACTGGGGGACAATATGATATTTACATATGTGATTCTGATTTATTTCACTTACAAGTATAGTCTCAAGTTGCATCCATTTACCTATAAAAGCCTCAAGATTATCCTTTTTATAGCTGAGTAATATTCCATTGTATAAAAATACCACATCTTTTTAACTACTCTGCAGTTGATGGGCATTTTGTTTGTTTCCAAGGTTTAGCTATTACAAATTGTGCTGCTATAAACATGGGTGCACATATGTTGCTATGACATGGCATTTTCAAATTTTCTGGGAAAATACCCAGAAAGAGAATAGCTGGATTGAATGGGACTTCCAATCCTAGTTTTTTGAGGAATCACCATGCTCATTTCCACAGTGGCTGCACCAGTCTTCACTCCCACCAACAGTGGAGAAACATTCCTTTTTCCCCACAGTCCCACCAACATTTGTTATTGTTTGGTTTCTTGATGGTAGCTATTTTTTCTGGAGAGAGATGGAATCTCAGAGTTGTTCTAATTTGCATTTCTCAAATGACCAGTGATGTCGAACACTTCTTCATGTATTTATTTGTCATTTGTATTTCTTGATCTGAGAAGTGAGTGCTCATTTCAGATGCCCATTTTTGGATTGGGCCTTTGAATTTGGGGGTGGGGTCTGATGTTTTTAAATTCTTTATATGTCCTGGATATAAGTCCTTGGTCTGAGGTACAGATGGCTAAAATTCTTTCCCATTCTGTGAATTTTCTTTTCACTCTGTTGGTGACTTCTTTTGAAGTGCAAAACCTTTTTAATAAGATGAGATCCCTGTTGTTGATTCTTTGAAGCACTTCCCAAGCAGTTTGTGTTTTGTTCATGAAGTCTTTGTCTACCCCTATGTCTTCAAGATTTCTACCTACCTGGTCTTCCAGTTGATTTAGTGTTTCTATTTTAATATTTAGATTTTTGACCTATTTTGACTTTAGTTAGACAAGGGTCTAGTTTCAGTCTTCAGCATGTAGAAAGTCAATTTTTGCTGCACCATGTATTAAAGAGGCTATCTTTCTTCCAGTGAACATGTTTAGCTCCTTTGTCAAATGTGAGGTGGCTGAGCATCTTTGTAGTTGTGTTCCATCTTCTAATATGTCCCATTGATCCACAGATCTGTTTTTTTGCTAGTACTATGCTGATTTTATCACTGTAGCTTTGTAGTATAATTTCAAGTCAGGGATTGAGATGCCCCCTGCTTTACTTTTGTTGCCCAGGACTGCCTTTGCTATTCTAGGTTTCTTCTGTTTCCAAATGAATTTTAGGAATGCTTTCTTTAGGTCTGTAAGGTATGTTACTAGTATTTTTATTGGGATTGCATTAAATCTGTATATCAACTTTGGGAGTATGGCCATTTTCACAATGTCAGTTCTTCCTAACCAAGAGCAAGGGGTATCTTTCCATTTTCTGACATCCTCTTCAATCTCCTTTTTTGTTTTATTTAAAGAGGATAAAACCAAGGATAATAAAACAATAAAACCAATCAAAATAAACCAATGTAAGTGATACAGGACTTCAAGACCTTATGAAACCAACAATAGTTGCCATAATGCCTTTTGTTGTCTTCAGAATAGCTGTAGATAACTTCAGACATAGTTAAAATCAAGCAGATCAGAATAGAATAGAAATAATAAAAGCAAAACAATGAATGCAATGAAGGACTTCAAAACAAGACAACAGTAAATCCAAAATGGCTACCATAATATGTCTTGCTATCTTTCAAATAGCTGCTCATGCCATCAGATTTAACATAATCAGACAAAACAAAAGAGAATAAAACCCAACCTAATAAAACAATAAAAATGCTATGGTTCCCTGGCCAGGATCACTTCCTGGTGAGGCCTGGTTCTCTCCCTCTACAGTTCGCTAATGGCACTGACTCATGGAGAGAGGCTTGGGTGTGGCTGTCCCCACTCAATCTCCTTTTTTAGAGTATTATAGTTTTCACTGTATAGGTCTTTTACATCCTTTGTTAGGTTGATTCCTAAGTATTTCATTTTTTTGGATGCTATTGTGAAAGGTGCTATTTCCATAATTTCTCTTTCAGTGAGTTTGCTGCTTGTGTACAGGAATGCTATTGAATTTTGAGTGTTGATTTTGTATCCAGCTACACTGCTGAATTTGCTTATTAACTCTAGTGGTCTTTTGATGGAGCTTTTAGGGTCTTTTCTGTAGAGTATCATGTCATCTGCAAATAATGATAATTTAACTTCTTCCTTTCCTTTTCTTATTCCTTTTATTTCTTTCTCTTGTCTAATTGCCCTGGATAATGTTCCTAGAACTATATTGAATAGGAGTGGTGATAGTGGACAACCTTGACTTGTTCCTGATTTTAGAGTGAAAACTTTCAGTTTTTGTCCATTTAGTATAATGTTGGCTATTGTTTTGTCATAGATGACTTTTATCGGATTGAGGTAGACACCATCTATTCCGAGTTTCTGTATGGTTTTTATCACGAACAAGTGTTGAACTCCATCAAAAGCTTTTTCTGCATCTATTGAGATGATCATGTGATTTTTGTCTTTGGCCCTTTTGATGTGGTATATTACATTCATTGATTTGCATATGTTAAGCCATCTCTGCATTCCTGGGATAAATCCCACTTGGTCATGATGTGTAATCTTCTTGATGATTTCCTGCATTCTATTTGCCAGTATTTTATTTTGAATTTTTGCATCGATGTCATTAGGGAGATTGGCCTATAGTTCTCCCTTTTGGTTGGGTCTTTCTCCGCTTTTGATATCAGAGTAATACTTGCCTCCAGGAATGAGTTAAGGAGGATTGCTTCCCTTTCAATGTAATCGAAGAGTTTGAGGAGTATTGGCTTCAAATCGTCTCTAAATTTCTTGTAGAACTCAGATGTGAATCCATCAGGACCTGGACTTTTCTTTTTTTGTAAGTTTTTAATCATGTTTTCAATTTCAGTAGCCGATATTGGGTTATTCAAAATTGTTACATCTGCTCCATTCAGCTTTGGTAATTCATCCATTCCTAGGAATTTGTCCATTTCCTCTGTATTCCACCCTATGTTAGTACAGATTTTCAAAGTAGTTATTCATGATCTTCTGAATTTCCATGGGATCTGTAGTAATTTCACCGTTTTCATTCCTCATTGCATGAATTTGAGTTTTTTCTTTCTTTTTCTTGATATGGTGGGCTAGGGGGCTTATCAATTTTATATATTCTTTCAAAGAACCAACTCTTCGATGCACTAATTTTTTGTATTGTTTCCTTAGTGTCAATTGTGTTAATTTCTGCTCTGATATTTGTACTTTCCACTGTCCTATATGCTTTGGGCTTCACTTGCTCTTCTTTTTCTAAAAGCTTGAGGTATAGCATTAGGTTGTTTATTTGTGTTCATTCTGTTTTTCTGATGTGGCAATTCATTGCTGTATATTTCCCTCTTAGCACCACTTTCTTTGCATCCCACTAGTTTTGGTATGTTCTATGTGCATTTTCATTGAATTTTAGGTATTGTTTAATTTCTTCCTTAATTTCATCTGTAACCCACTGGTTGTTCCAGAGGTGGTTATTTAATTTCCATGTGTTTATGTAAGTTTTGCAGTTTCTTTTGCCATTAATTTTCAATTTCAGTGCATGATGATGAGATAATATACATGGGATAATTTCAATCCCTTTGCATTTACTTAAGCATGTTCTATGGGCTAATAATACGGTCTATTTTAGAGAATGTCCCACGTGCAGCTGAGAAGAATGTGTATTCTGATGTTGTTGGGTGGAGCACTTTGTAAACTTCTACTAAGTCCATTTTTTCACAGGTTTGATTCAGTTCTGTTATTTCTTTACTGACTTTTTGTCTATTAGATCTATCTCTTGATGACAATGGGGTATTAAGCTCCCCTATTACAATTGTGTAATTGTGTATTTGGTTTTTCATGTCTATTAGTATTTGTCTTATATAGTTGGGTACTCCTGTATTTGGTGCATATATATTATATATTTATGACTGTTAGCTCTTCCTCTTGAGTTATACCCTTAACAAGTATGTAGTAACCTTCTTTATCTCTTTTGATCATTTTTGGTTTGAAGTTCACATTGTCTCCAAACAGAATAGCTACCACTGCTTTTATCTGGGTTCCTGACACATGGAATATTGTTTTCCATCATTTGAATTTTATTCAGTGAGTTTCCTTTTGAGTCAGAGGTGTTTCTTGTATATTGTTGGATCCTGTTTCTTGATCCATTCTGCCAACGTATTTCTTTTAATTGGTGAATCCATTTACAATGATGAATATAACTGATATGTACTGGTTTAACTTTGTCATTTTATTTTCCTATTGTCGGTTTCCTGCTTTTCCCTCTTGTTTAATTTCTTGCCCTGCCTGGTGATTTCTTTCTGTTGCTGTTCTGGGAATTGTCATTTTTGTCTCTCTCTAGTATGTCTTTCAGTATTCTTTCTTGGGTTGGCTTGGTAGACATGAATCTTCTCAGTTGTTCTTTGTCATGTAAGTATCTTACCTCTCCATGAATCTTGAAAGAAAGTTTTGCAGGTACATCTGGGTTGAAAGTTGTTTTCTTTCAGGACTTGAAATGCTTCACTCCAAGCTCGTCTTAATTTTATGGTTTGTTCTGAAAAGTCTGCCATAGTTATAATGGTCTTTCCTTGATAGGTGAGTTGTGTCTTCTCTGACACACTTTAGTATTCTGTTTTTATGCTGATTTTCTGGGATCTTAATTATTATATGTCTTAGCATAGATTTATTTTGGTTATGACTGTTTGGTGTTCTATATGCCTTACTTACCTGCAATCTGATTCTTTTCCCATGTTTGGGAATTTTTCCATTATTACTTCTACAAATAGTTTTTTAATGCCACTTGTGTTAACTCCTGAATTTTCATTGATGTCTATTAGTCTTACATTGATTTTCTTTGCATCATCTTGAAGCTGTTGAATTGTTATTTCATGCTCCTTTGTTATTTTTATAAGTTCTTTTCTTTCATGATCGCTATCTGCAATCCTGTCTTTGAAGTCCAAATGTCTGTTCTCAGCTTCATTCTAACGGTTTCACCAGTTTTCAATGGAGTTTTTTATTTCCTATGTATCTCTTTGAATTTGTGTCATGCATCTTATTTCTTTCCTAAATTGTTCATTCAAGGTTTCCATTATTTTCCCATGCTTCTCTACTTTTTTATCTATCTTTTCTCTAGCTATGCTAAGCAATTCCTTTATTAAGGTTGTCATTTCTTTCTTTACCTAAGAGATTATTTCCAATCTGATTTCTTCCATAACCTCATGGATTTTTTTCTTTATTTCACTTGGTATCTTTTCAGAATTTTCAGGTGTATGACTTCTAGTGTCCTCTATTTCAAAGTCTCCTGTACTTGTTCCTGATGGACTGGATGTTTGAGATTGCATTTTCCATTTTTTGTCTTTCTTTTTTTTTGTCATTTTTACCTCCTGTGTTAATATTTTGGTCTTTTCAATCCCACTAGTCTCAACTGATCATCATTTGTGTCTAAGGGTTCTACTGTACGGGTGATGTTTGTCCAGTTGATGGGTCCCACAATGAAGGGAGGGGCTGGTCACCTGAATTCCTCCTGTGGGACCTGTTTGGTGAGTCTTACATTCCCCCTAGGCTGACTAGCCTAGGAGTATTTATGTAAGTCAATCCTTAGCTGCTATTGTCACTGTGGCTTTAGATTTACCTGGCTAACTTGTGTGCCTCAGCTGGGACCCTACTGTGTCACTGGAGGTCTCTTAGGCCTTTCAAGTTCCTCTGGGTTAAGGGAGGCCTTGTTGGTGCTCTCCTCAACCACCCAGTATTGTCTGTATGGAAGAACAACTCACCCACAGTC
This sequence comes from Dasyprocta punctata, assembly GCA_004363535.1. Classification (NCBI taxonomy): domain Eukaryota; kingdom Metazoa; phylum Chordata; class Mammalia; order Rodentia; family Dasyproctidae; genus Dasyprocta; species Dasyprocta punctata. Next base: position 23,694 of record RJWM01002863.1, read on the forward strand.
TTGCTGGATCACCAAAGTCCTACAGCTGATTGTGGGGAGGTTTCACTGCTGTTCCTTTTGACCTGCTGAGGTTCTCTATTTGAGGGGGAAACCCACCACACTGTTGCAGGCCTGCTGAGGTACTCTGTGTAGGTGAGGGGTGGTGAAGGCTTCCACCAGCCCACCAGGGTTTTCCAGGTGGTGGGCTGGGTTGCTGATGGTCCATGGATTGCTGAGGTCTTTGGGGTGAGGGAGAGTGGTAACCAATGATCCCTCTGTCTGGAGGTCTCCAGAGTGGAGGAGAAGTGGCAATCCATGGTCCCACCACCCTCAAGGTCTCTGGGGTAGAGGTAGAGGGGCTTTAATGATTCTGCTGCCTTTAGACATCTCTGGGGTGGAGGGAGTGGTGGTGCCAATGATCCCACCAGCTGTGGAGGTCTCCAGGGTTGAGGGGGAGCTTTCTTTCAGTTTTTTCACTAGACACTATAGCAAGTCTGATTTATTTTACTTATGAGTATGTTCTCTAGTTGCATCCATTTACCTATAAAAGCCTCCAGTTAATCCTTCTTTATAAGTGAGTAGTACCTCATTTTATAAAAATACCACACCTTTTTTATCCATTCCTCGGTTGATGGGTATTTGGGTTGTTTCCAAGACTTGGCTATTATAAAGTGTGCTGCTATAAATATGGGTGCATATATGTCTCTGTGGTATAATGTTTTCAATTCTTCTGGAAAAACACCTAGAAGGGGAATAGCTGAGTCAAAAGGGACCACTAATCCTAGTTTTTTGAAGAACCTGTATACTGATTTTCACAGTGATTACACCAGTCTACACTCCCACCAACACTAGAGAAGGATTCCTTTTCCCCCCAACCCCACCAGCACTTGTTATTGAATGATATTTTGATGATAGCCATTCTTTATGGGGTAAGATGAATTCTTAGTGTTATTTTAATTTGCATTTATCAAATGATAATGAAGTTGAATTTTTTTCATGTATTTATTTGACATTTGTATTTCTTCATTTGAGAAATGCATATTCATCTCAGATGCCCAGTTTTGGATTGGGTCTTTGAATTTGAGGGGCTAAAACTAGAACCATACCTATCAGCATGCACTAAACTAAAATCAAAATGGATCAAGAATCTAAATATTAAAACAGAAACACTAAATTTGTTGGAAGAGATAGTAGGTAGGAATCTTGAAGACATAGGGGTAGGCAAAGATTTCATGAACAAAAATCCAACTGCACGGGAAATACTTCAAAGAATCAACAATGGGGATCTCATCTTATTAAAAGGTTTTTGCATTTCAAAGGAAATCACCAACAGAGTGAAAAGAAAGCCCATGAATTGAGAAAAAGTTTTAGCCAACTGTCCTTCAGACAAGGGACTTTTATCTAGAACATATAAAGAATTTCTTTTTTATGTATTGTCTTTTTCTGACTTTGTTATTAGAATTCATGTTTTTCCCATTTTGAAGTATTTGAAAGAGTTTGAGGACAGAGAGAGAGAGACAGAGACAGAAAGAGTATGTGTTCTGTTGCTGAGATAAAAATGTTTGCTACTTGTAATTTAAAATAAAAGAGGGTTATTTTGGCTGACAGTTTCAGACATTTCAGTCCATGACTGGCTGGTTTCAAGGCAGAAACATGACAGTAGAATGGTGAAACAGAGAAAAATCGCTCAACTGCTGGCATCCAGGATGCAGAGTGCAGGGGAATATCCTGAGATTAAAAGACCTGGGACCAGATGTGGTCCTCAGGTCTTACCCTCATAACCCATAGAATTTACACAGAATGGTGTTTATTAGTCTCCTGTCTATTGATCCAATCGAGTTGAAAATCATAATTAATTGTCACAGTAAATTCTCCAAATATTAGTTAGAATTCATCAGTAAAGCCATCTAGTCCTGAGTTTGGCTTCTTAGGAAGATATCAATTACTTGTTCAATCTCCCTTCTGGTTATATTGCTATTTCTTCATGATTCAGTCATGGTGTTTTGACATTTCTAAAAATTTATCCACTTTTATATTACTGAATTTGTTGACACATAGTATTCTCCTATAATTCATTTCATTTCTGTGACATTAATTGTGATTCCTCTTTGTTTGTGTCTGATTTTATTAATTCTCATACATTTCTTAAAGTCATGGATATTTTTTGTGAAATGTGTTGTTTCATGATTTTGTCATTGTGCACATATCATAAAGTGTGCACACATCATAACACAAACCTAGATTGTATGTCTTACTACACTCTTATGCTGTATAGTGTAGCCTTTTGGTTCTATACATCAGCACTGTATAGCCTGTTATATACTGAATACCACTAGCAGTTGTAAAACAATGGTAAACATTTGCATATGTAAAAATAGAAAAGGATACAATAAAGCTATGGCTTCAAAGGTAAAAATAGTGCACCTGTTATGGGTATTAGCTACCAATGCAGCCTGCAGTGTGAGCAGATGCTCCATCTAAATCAGTGAGTGGATGTAAAGGTCAAGGACATGACTTTATATTACTTAGATTTAATAAAAATGGTACATTTGGGTGACGTTAAAGTTGTTATAATCTTTTCTTTCCTCAATAAGGAATTAGTTTGGGTTCACTGTAACTTTTAAAATTTTTCAAATTGAACTGTTTTACTCTTTTGCCATAACACTGAGCTTAAATCACAAGCACATTGCACAGCTGTACAAAAATATTTTCTTCCTTTATATTCTTATTCTAAAAGTTTTGCTGTTTTTAAATTTTAATTAGTTTTTTTATTTAAACATTTTTGTGAAAACTAAGATGCAAATACGGAAGCTAGTCTAGGATTCCACTAGGTCAGAATCATCAACTTAACTGTCTTCCACCAGCACATCTTTTCCCGCTGGAAGGTCTTGAGGGAAGTAACAGTTTTGGAGTTGTCATCTTCCGGAATCTCTCCTGAAGAACTTGCTTGAGGCTGTTTTATAGCTAACTTTTTTTAGTAAGAAGGAGTACATTCCAGAATAATGATAAAAATATACTATAGTAGCTACATAAAATAAAAGCACAATGTTATTTTCATTATCCAGTCTTATGTACTGTGCATCATTGCATGTGTTATACTTTTACATGACTGGCAGATCACTGCTTTAGCTTACACCAAAATCATAACAAACACACGAGTAATGCATTGTGCTACAATGTTATAATATCTGCTCTGGCTCTGATGTCACTACACTCTGGGAATTTTTTAGGTCCACTGCTAATACTATGAGACAACTGTTGGTCATTGACTGCAACATGATTATGTTGTGCATAACTGTATATAGATCTTCTGTCATTGTTCTCAGACTGTCTAAAGATTTGTCAATTTTAATGATTTTTTAAAAATTGTCAATTTTATCAAGCTTTTCTTGTTTTTAATTTTCTATTTAGTTATTTTTTTACCATCTTTATTACTTCTTTCCTTCTTGTAACTATGGGTTTAGTTTGTGCTTGTCTCGAGTATAGTTAGGCTGTTTACTGGGGATCTTTTATAACAGAAGTGTTTAACACCACAAACTCTCTTTTTAGTATTGCTTTGGTGCATCTTTTTGTACATTTTGTTTTCTTTCTTGCTTGTTTCATGATAAAATTTAATTTGCCCCTTATAATTTATCCATGCCCCATTTGTTGTTAAAGACTGTGTTGTTTAATTATTATGTTTGTGAATTACCAGTTTTCTTCCTACTATTGACTTCTTAGTTTGACTACACTGTAGTCAGAAAATTATACTTGGTATGATTTCAATATTATGAAACAGGAGACTTTTTGTGACCCAATGTAGGATACGACTTGGAGAATAAGACCAAGGAAGTTCTTATTAATGACATTTTTTAATTAGTTTGAGTCAGTCTCATAACTTTTTTGTCATTCATTTCCAGTTTTGCTGTCTTTCTTTGTATTTCACTGATATTCTGCAATGTGCTATTGTTTGGATCTGGAGTATTCTTAAATTTCACGTATCAGAGATTTGGTCACAAACTGATAGTACTGTTGGGAAGTGGTGGAAATTTTAGGTAGCAGGACCTAGTGGAAGCAAATTAGGGCATTGAGAGTGTACTCCAGAAGGATATATTAGGACTGTGACCTTTTCTCTATTTTGCTTTCTAGTCACCATATTTGGCCTCATCAAATGCCCAAAGCTATGGAACCAAGTGACCATTGACTAAAATGGCTGAAACTCTGAGCTAAAATAAATACCTCTGCATTTAAAGCTGTTTATATCAGGTATTTTGCCACTGCAATAGAAAGCTGGCTAACACAGAAAATTTCTACCAATAAGTGGGACTGCCACTGTGATTGTATTTGATAATGAGGCTCAGAAGCCCTTAGAATTGGTTTATGAGAGTAGCTTGGAAAAACTTGGAGAAGCAGACTAGAGGAAACCTAGAATGTTGTAAGTGGAGTTTAACGGGTGATTTTGGGGAAGGATTCAAAAAACCACAATGCTAGTGGGAATGAAGCTACTCTTGTGAGGTCCCAGAAGAAAATAAGGATGGTATTGAGAATTGTACTAAATATCATTTAGGTCACATTCTTCAAAAGAACTTGTCTGTATTTTGTGTGAGGTTGAGATTAAAGGTCATAGATTAGTTTATCTAACAGCAAAAACTTCACAGCAGCACAGAGTTCAGGCAGTGGCATTGGTATTGTTATATTTAATCAGATTTAGTGAGAATACTAAGCAAAAAGTATAGCTAGGAAAGATTTTAAAAACTTCAGAGTTTTGTGAGTAGAAGAGTGTATCTTCTGAAAAGTTATAGTCAAAGAGAGTGCAATTCCTAAAGAGATGAAGACCATTTTATTTTTTTATATTTGTTAGTATTGTTTTGGGGGAATTAGAGCCAGAATCTCAGTATGTAATTTGGGCTAAACTTGAACTCACTGGGTCGCCCAGGCTGGTCTGAAACTTGCATCAACCCCCCTGCTTCAGCTTCCCGAGTGCTAGAATAACAGGTGTGTGTCACAATGCATGGATGAGATTAGTGCTATTTAAAAAACCCAAGTATTCAGCAATGGGAGACTAGAAAAGATATCTTAAGGGTATCTCAGGAATTGCAAGATGCCACCCATCATAGATTCATAGGTGTGAAAACATAAATTTGCTTTAAAATTTTTGCTTGGAGAAGAGGGCCCTGAAGTGCCCTTCTTGTGAAAAGTCACCTAGGGAATCGTTTCCCTAGGATTTTTTCCTCATGTTCAGCCATCCAACTACCCAGAGGCCACTGCAGTTGCAAGCCAGGCAGCCTCACATACTGTTGGATATGGTGGCAACAGTTGGCATCATCCACATGTTTTTGGTTTTTAAGAGTGCAGAATGTAAGAGTTACAGGGTAATGGAGACTTCTACTAAGATTCAAAAGGAAAGTCTGGGAGGCCAGGGAGTATAGAAGAGTCAGAGTCCTTGCAAGAAGCACCCGAAAGAGGTGATTTGTGAAGTTTTGAGAGAACGTTGAAGCCACAGTGGAGACCCAAAGAAGTTAGAGATGTCAGGAACATGCAGTGTCTGCCAAGAAAAGTTACAGGCAGAGAGATGAGAGAAAGGGAGAGAGACAGAGGGAGAGGGAGAGGGAGAGGAAGGGGGGGAGAGGGAGAGGAAGAGGGAGAGGGAGAGAGAGAGAGAGACTTGTGGAGAGGGACTACATGCATTGAGCCTTTGTCTCTACAGAGAGAAACAGAAAAAGAGAGAGATAGAGACAGCAAAGAGAAACATAGAGAGGGAGAATGAGAGACAGAGATAGAGATGGAGACAGAGACTGAATAGTTGAATGAATTACAGTTAAAGCCAGAACACCATGAGGGTAGTGTTGCCTAAATCCTTGGGAGCTCCCATTCTACCAAGTGCCCTGGATACTGGACATGGAGTTATAGGACTTAATAATTGCCCAGATGAACTTTGGTCTTGTTTTAGTCTAATCCTTTCTTTGTATTATCCTATTTTTCTCTTTTTCAGTGGGAATGTTTGCTCCGTATATCTTAGAAGTATGTAACTCGTTTTCTTTTTTATTTTTATAGGGGCTGATAGTTAAGTGTACCTTGAGTCTTAGAGGATAATTTCAATTCAGACTATTTAGCAGTTCTATAGCTAACTGTTAGGACTTTGGAGACTTCTGAAGGGCAACTACACACACTGAACCTTTGGGAACCAAGTGCAGAATGCTATAATTTGAATCTGGAGTGTTCCCAGAGTCTTGTTTGTTAAAGAATTGGTCTGCCAGTCTATGATGCTACTGGGAGGTGGGGGAAACTTTGGGAGTTGAGACCTTGTGAAAGAGTTTCCATCATTGTGGGCATCCCCTTGAACAGCATATTAGGACTCTGATTTCTTCCTCTTTCTCTCTCTTGCTTTGCAATCACCATCTTGCAAGTAGGTTTCCTCTAGTAAATGCTGTTTTCTGCCATGACACTTTTGCATTGCCATTGGATCAGAGTTATGACTCCAAGACATTGTAGTCTGAAAGCTCTGAAACCATTAACCAAAATAAATATTTCCTTCTTTTAAATTGTTTATCATAAAAAAATTTTTCACAGTGATGGAAAGGTGACTAACACATAGTGACATTCTTTGATTTCCTTTGATTTTTTTTTGTATTTTTCTTGATGGTTATCATGGGACTAATATAAAACTTTTCCAGTTACAACAATTTATTTTAAACTAATTAAGATTTAACTTCAATTGCAACCAAAGTGTTTAAATTTTACTTGCTAATCATTTATATGATTGATGTCATGTCACAAATTATCCCTTTTGAAATTGTATGTTAATTAACATAGTACAGCCAGACCAGTTATGTTTTATAACATCTATGCCAAAGTTCAAAATGATTCACGCATCACTGTTATAGCATTGAGGTATTCTTTATATGTCTATATAACTCCATAAATTTTCCAATCAGATTTGTACTTTTATATGCTCTCAAATTGTTGTTTAATATTCTTTCATGAACTTTGAAGAACTTCTGTTGGCATTTCCTTCAAGACCATTCAGTGTGATGAACTCCCCTCAGCTTTTGTTAAGTTGGAAAAGTCTTTCTTATTCCCTCCTTTTCTGGATACATTATTCATAGTTGGTGGGATATTTCCTTCTTCTTTTCAAATATACCATTCTGCTCCTTTATTGTTTATGAGGTTTCTTTTGAGAAATCTTGCTGATCACATAAGGGAGACACCCTTATTAATGACAAGTTGCTGTTCCTTTGGTGCCTTTAAAATTACATGTTGTCTTCAACTTTTGCAAATTTGATTTTACTATGTCTCTGTGTGGATTTCTTTGTGTTTATATTATTAATGATTTGGAACCTGTTGGTATTTTTAAATATAGGTGCCTATTTTCCTACTAAGATTTTGGAAACTTTAGATAATTTTATTCCTAAATAAGGTCTACCTCTTTATCTCTTTCTTTTCCTTTTTTCACTATGGAACCCACGCTAGCCTTGAACTCTTACTGATTCTCCTGCCTCAGCCTCCCCTAAGGGCTTGATTTACAGATGTGCACCACCTTGCCTAACCTTCTTTTCCTTCTGAGACATTCAGAAGAAACATATTTTCTTAGTCAATAGTGCCTAATAAGACACTTAGCCTTTCTTCATTCCTTCACTTTTCTACTTTTGTTCTTCTGATTGGGTAATTTTAAATAGTCTGTCCTTGAGTTCACTAATTATTTATTTTCCTCGATCAAGTTTGGCATTGAATCTCTTTAATTCTACAGAAACTCTGTCCCTTGGGCAGTCATCCAGAAAACAAGATTGTAGGATTCATGCTTCATGTCTTTCTCTCTCTCTCTCATTCTGAATTAGGAGTGAGAGGAAAAAAACCCAACAGAGTTCATTTGATAGCTCTTGAAAAACCCAGGATATTAGGGGCACATCATTTCTCTCTCTTCCTTTCAGGAAAACTGTCTTATTTTGAGCATCATGTAGTCATGCCAGCCAGGGAAAGCCACCCACTGCTTTCCCTTGTCATCTGCTGCCCCCAGGCCTTCAAACTGTGCCAATTCTCACAGTATCCCATCAGAAGAGTGAGGTGACACAGAAATAAGTCCCTTAGAGAGTTCTTAGAAAAGCTGGAACATTGGATGAACACTCCTCCCTCTTCCCCACAAAAGAGGAGTCTCAGGTTGAGTGTCTTCTCCCAATCAAGCAAAACTGCACTGGCCATAGCAAACTACCAGTCACTTGGAGCTTTTCTCAGCATGCCCAGGCCTCCCACCTATGCCAGTTCGGTTAACATTCTGGATGAAAACCCAAGCGATACAGAATCCAGTCCCTCATAAAAGATGGCATAAAGTTGGACTGCTTGATGCAGGTGTCCCTTGTAAAGTGGGAAGCAATGGCTTCCTTCCAACTCTCTCTTCACTGAGTTGTACTAACTTGGGTGAAGGGCTGACAGAAAGAATGTGAACTGGTTCTGTTTATCTCCTTCAGTGCAGCTGTTCTCAGTTGTGTACTCACCTGGGTTACTGCCACCTTTTAAGTGCTTTCTAGAAACCTCATAAAGGAAACTTGCACCTGTATGTCATTATTAAATTAGGGGTTCTCTGCATAAATGAAGGCTTGCACTTTCTCTCCTGCTGATGTCATTCCTAAGTCTACTTTTAAACCATAACTACTATACATATTACCATAAATTTTTCTCTAATGTGCCATAATGTCAGTGCTGCATTCATAACTAAAACCTTAAATCTTTGAGATAATATACCTTGTGTCTGACTCTTCTCTTTTGAATAGGTACTTAGTGTTGTGTTAGGTATGTGGAGATATACAATAATGTGCCATTGTCTATAAAAGGTGTAACTTTTGAGAAAAAGCAGTATATGAAGAAGGTAAGAGTGTAAATGTCAGCATAAAATAATACTGGATTTAAATAATGCTTCTCAAAGCTACTGGTTTATAAGTAAAACATATATTATCTCTAACTCACTATTCTTAACAGAAAAATGGGGCAATGATATTATCTAACTTCTATTGTTAATAACTAGGGATAAATATAGTCATGTGTGTCATGATCATATCATTTAACTGTCATACATATGGTCAAATGTCCAATTAGTGTTGGATATAGTTTTCGCTGTTTTGGTGAGATTTAACAATGAAAAATACAATAACCATACAAGATAAGGCAAGCTTCTACAAAAGCTTGAACTAAACTCTCATTTCATACTTGCTCTGATTTCATTTTTATTATTTAGAATTCTATTTATTTTCATCTCCTATCTATTTTTTTTAAAAAAATGCTTTGTGTCTAAATAAAATCAAGGAAAAACATAAGGAGTCTTAAGAAAAAAAAAGAATTAGTTGAGTACAGCATATTAGTGCTGTGAAATTTGGTATTCAAAGTAAGAACCCATAAAAGGAATGCAGAAAAAATTGTAATTTTTAAACTTTCACTTCTCTATTGAATGGATAGTATTGTAAGACCATCAGAATATTAGTGATACATTGACAAATAAGCAATACATGAAATAATGCTTATGAAAAATTTCTATAGCTTAAACATCCACCTAGTTTATATAAATTTTTTACTAAAATTTATATATCCAATATATAAATTGGCAGTTATATAGCCAATATATTATACATGCTATGTATATTTCTTGATTTCTAAAGTTTATCTTATTCATGTCTGGTTAATTCTCCATTTTTTGAATTCTCAGACTACAATAGAATTAGTGCTAGGAGGAACTTCAGATATCAAGTTTCATCGTACCATTTTTCTAGGAAAGAAAACTGGACAGCAAAATGACTAAGACCTATCAAGATCAACCTGGAAATTAGAAGCAAATCTAGAGCCGTAATTTCTTCTAATTGATGTTGCCTACACTTTGATGATTTATTCACTACCACAGTCTAAAGAGATAAATATTAGCACTCAAACTAGTATTTTGGGGTTCTCAATTTGCCTAGCATTCTGTATAATGAAAAAGAAGGTTAGTAATAAGTTATCATTGTCACCCAAATCTATTTGTTTTCAAGTAAAGAACCAAAGACTCCTTGTCAAAAAATTGCCTCCTGCATCTTAAATTTTCTGAAATTTTATTAAAGAATTATTTATTTGAATTACGTTGCTAAATGCTCCAAAAATATATTATAATGTAAGAACTCATGTGAATAGAGAAACAAAACTATATATTCAAGGGTTGTCTTTCATTTATATTTGCATAGGAAGAGACAGGAAATTAGATCCATTAGCTATATGGCCAATCCCACTATGCTTGTCTATCAGGAGATATTTTTCAAGGTTAGAATTTTTCATCATTATATATTTACATCTCCAGTACTTGGAACCAAATAGGAGCCTGTGGAATCAATTTTTAAACTGATATTTATTGGCATAAACTACATGCAATTCACAGTGCTCTGTATTTTTTAGTTTGTGATTTCTTCCAGATTCGTAATGCTCCAGACTAATAAGATTCTAGATTCATAGTACTGTGAGGTAGATGTTACTTTTTACTCATTTTACAGATGAAAAACTTGAGGTAGAAAGGTGATATGCAACTTGTTTAAGATCACACAATTAACAAATGCAAGAGCTGGAATTTTCATCTTTCTCTTCAGCAGCACTTCTTTCTCCATACCAGGAAATACCACGAAGTCCAGAGAATAATCAACTACCAGAGTGTGAAGAGTTCCCAAAGCTTATCTGGGTGCTCAGAACTCATTATATTGAAGATTTATGTCATGTTTTCCACTCCTTGTCCTCTGGTTAATTCTCAATACAACTGTGAATGAATCGATCAAACTGATAACTCCTCTGACCATTAATATAAAACATGGACAGACATGTTGGAGATTAACAAAAGGACTATTAATATTTCCTATTTACTGTGGAACTATGTATGAGGAATATACATCACCACTTCAATCTACAGGTGAAAATTACTATTATCCTCATTTTACATACAAGAAAACTCAAGCTTGAAGATATTAAGGAAATTTTCCAAGTTCATATGTATATTATTAAGAATGTAACCTTAACCCCCAAAATTGCATGGCCTTTGTCACCAGTTCCTGGGTGACAACCTCTAAACCCTTTGAATTTCCTAAATGCTAAAAGTGTTTTTGTTATTCAGAGTGAAACCTTCAGACAGTCCAGACTTAATAAATTATACTAATAAAGTGACTACAGGTAAAAGGAGAAGATGAAAATAGAGTTCAATCATGTGAGCAATTAGTCCATCCATCATTCCCGCATAAGGAAGCCATAGTACAGTTCTCAGTATAGAAGTACAAATGAACAGTAGTCTACACATACTGTCACGTCACTATGATGATAGTCAGACTTCTGCTGCTGTGATAAAATTCTTTGATTAAAAATACTTACACAGAATAAAGATTTATTGGACTCATTTCAGGGGTTTCAGTCCATGATTAGTTGACCTCATCACTTTAGACCTATAAGGCTGACCATGAAAGTGGAAATGTGTAGTGGGGTACAAAAGCTCAATTCATCAAGACTGAAAAGTAAAGAGATAGAGGGAAACCTGAGGTATCAGTATCCCCTGCAAGATGACGCCCCTCAAGACTGAGCTTACTTCCATTAGGCCCCATCTCCTAAAGGTGCTATCACCTCCCAGTACTGCTACAGGTTGGTGACCAAGTCTTTCACATATGGGCCTTTGGGAACCCTTTAAAATACAAACCATGTCAAATGTCAAGTACTTTCTGTCCTTATAACAATTAAAGTTTCATGTTGGAAGCCTCCTAGACTTTACTCTGTTTCTTTGATTAGCTGACTGCAATTATTATCCTTTCCTTGCAGGAAAAGTGATCATGAGTATAATGGATTTCAATGAAGTCCATGAACATTTTGAGAGAATTAGCAAACCTGAAGGTGACTCTAGGAAACCCCTGATTTTGAGGTTTTCTGCACTGTGGCCTCAGACTAAAATTGCCACTAGACTCTACCTGACCTATATCTTAGTGAGTATGGTTTAGAACAGAATACCATAGACTCTGTGGCTTCAACAACATTTATATTCCATACTTAAAGAGGCGAACATGTCCAAGATCAAGATAGCAGCAAAATTGGAACCAGGTTAGAGGCCACATCTGGTTCACAGGTAGCTGTCCTCTGCTGCTGTCTTCACATGGTTCTGGCATTACATGCAAACAGGGAGTACTAACCCCTTCTTGCAAGGCATTAGTTCCTTTCATAAGGGTTGCATATTCATGGCTTCATTATCTCCTAAAGGCCCCCCAGTGAGAGGTTTATTCATCCCAGCACCTTCCCCTACTACCTTCCTCTAGCCTCCTAACACAAACTCCCACCTGGTGCCTCCCACTATGACTGCTACAACATCTGCTTTCCCTTAGCCATATACAATATCACTAATCTTTACATACACTTTACTAAACTACCAGTCCCATAACTGCTAGAGGCAGTACCAATCCCTGCCAACTTGACTATCTTTTGGCAAATACCAAGAAATATGTACAGTCATGTATTGTACAATAACATTTCAGTGACTCTGTACACGATAATGGTTACATAGGTTTACAATGCAGCCCCAAAGATCCTATCACCTAGTGATGTTGTAGTTTTATAAGTTTGTGTAAGTATACTCTTTAATGTTCCTGTAATGATGAGATTGCATAAGGAGAAATTTCTCAGAATTTATTGGGTAATTAAGCAGCATATCACTGTATGTGTGTAAAATTCTTTTAACACATTTCACAATTCCGTCAAGATATTGCTACAGGTCCCAGGAATTTCCAATCTATTCCTTTGGCTCATGTCATGTAAACTAGAAACTTAGTTAAGGGGGTTGCCATTCAGAGGAGTCATTCTTTCCAGTGAAGATAAGTTTACACGAATGTTCAAAAAAAGTAGAAATGCATTGTTTTCAGTGTACCTGAAAGCTGAAGATTCGGTATAAATCATAACTAAGTGATTTTTGTATGGATTATTTATAAACAAAACAATATATACAGGTCTTTGCTTTGCTTCAATAAACCACATATATTTTTATTATAGTGCAGGATCAAAGGTGACATGTTGCTAATATTGACACAGAAAGGCATTAAATCACGGGCTAAGTAGAGGAAATTAAAGGGGGAAGCTTAGCCTTGCAGGCTAATTGCAACTTAGATGCTGTGAACCTGTATTTGTAATGGTAATACTGCTAAAATTTTGCAGATGGGTTCCAAATTTAAGATACTGAAATGAAACTATGTTATTTCCTTTTCCAAATTACCTGCTCTGCCTCTCAGAACAGAAACTAATAAAAAGCTAGACACATCCTAGTGGGATATATACTCTACTCTTTTATTTATTTTTGTTTTGTTTTGGATCTGTATCTACTCAACAGTAAATTAGACCAATAACAGCCATTTAAATACATGTTAATATAGTATGAATATTAATTTTTCCGCTTTATCATACTTCAAATATAAAAGGGAATTAGACAGCAAAAACTGTGATAAAATGTTGAAGAGCTCTATTGCTCTGCAAAATTTCACACAGTTTTAGTACTAGTTAAAAATTGGCATTGATAGAAAAATTATTCATGTTGATAGTTTTTAAAGTTTTAAAATAGTATTTATATATTGTTACATGAATTTCATGTTTTAAAATGCTATTAATCCTATAGATCATGGCAGATTATTAATTCAAGTACGTCCCTAAGAAGGTTTCGAGATACATGCAAACAGTGCTGCAAAGTGAAACCCACATTTATCTAGGAACTGATCAAATTAGATCTTTTTAAAAATAATTCAATTAAGTGTCAAACTAATGAACATTGTTTCTGATTAATTGTCTTTCTATTTGTTAGTTTTATAATATTTAAGATCTTTCATAAGAATATCACTTTCGCCATTAATATATTAACAATATGGAGCTAGTGTTTTCTAAAAGATTTTAAGGTAACATAATTGTTCTTGGGTTACACCAACCTATTTTCTAAATTCCTTTTACTTTTGCTTCTCAAAATTAGATTTATTATCCGTGTCATGCTCAAAGTGGCTTTGTGAGAGAAAGTGTAGTACTGCATTTGGAAATTAGCCAGCTGCTTTACGTACTGCACTCCCAAATGCCTTGGGAGCCTTCACTATGTGATACTTGGCAGCAATCTTGAATGCCAGGTGGCACTTTTTACTTTCTGGTTTTAGAAAACTTTTAAGCTAAACCCTTATGTGAAAAGTAAGAAGAGTGAGAAAGATAATTTTTCCTATGGTGCATGCACACACACACACACACACACACACAAAATGATTTACTTTCTTTTTTCTCTACTCAGGTCACAGGCACCTGCTCACTTCTCTTTTGCTCTCCTACCTGATATCTCAGGAATCAGTAATTTTTGATGAATGAAAAATTTTTCCCTGTAGTTGTTGGGCTGGTAATTAGAGCCCATCTTTCAGATGCAGTGAAAAAATTGCTGGAAAAAAATTTCCACAGCATTCACATATATTAGTACGGATAGACTAAAAACTAAGTTATATATAAATTACTAAAAACAAATCAAAATGTTCAAATCTGGCATAAAAAGGAGTGTTTTTCAATAAAATTTATTCATTTAGGGATATTCAAACACATAAGAACATATTATATTCCCTAATATAAAAGTACAGACTAAAATATCTGAGCTGTAAGGAACAAACATGATGCACAAAGTTTTGATAACTTGTCCCCTGCACACAGAGGTGGCATTTTCTCCAAGGAAGATATTCTTATTTAGATAGAAAGTGAAAACCAAACCATCAGTGAAGAAGAATCCTCAAGGATTCTCAAAAATAATCATTCCTAGCTCTGAAAACCTCAGAATTCTGTTAAAGAATCATGCAAGGTAACAATAGTTATTTCCTATTGCATTTATTGGCTTATTGATATTGAGCACATTACTTGTCTTCATGGTTCCTAGACTCTCCAACTAAAAAATCACCATGTCCTTTTTACTTTTTGAAAATTACAGAAATTCATGATTCTAAGATACCATTCACTACATTCCCTAACATTTTCAATGGCTTCAGGTTTAATTTATTTTTCAATGAACCTCTGATCACAAAGGAAACAAGATTTCCTTGAATGTTTAAAAGACTAAGTAGAAAATGTATCACAGATTGATGCTGGTTATATGTAATATTCTTAGCAAAAGATAGCCATTTTATGCCTACTTTTTTCCCATAACTACTAATTCAGGTGTTTGCAATCACTTTAAAAATAATACGCCCTTGAACAAGCTCAAGTCTTGGAGGAAATGCTGGGCTCTACCCCCATGTGAACTCCAGCTGCCATTGGGGTATATTTCCCACCTGTAACCAACTCAGGTCTCGGAGGAAGCAGCCAGCCCTGCTCCTGAGTTCACTCCAGCAGCCATCGTGGATGCTTACTGCCCCAGGCAGCCAACACAGGCTGGGAAAAACAGCAGCCAGCCCCACACCAGCACACTCAGTGGCCACCATTGGATACCCATATCCAGCACTGGCCAGAGAACCAAATAGTCACACTTTGGAGAAACTGTAGCCAATGAGAGAAGTGCCTGGGACCCCACTACCAGTTTGTCTGGAAGAACCCAGGCACATGTCAAGATAAAAGCCAGTCTTTGGACTCCAACCCAAGCAGAGCAAGTCCAGGAGATGTAAACATGGAAGGGAGTGGGAGTCACACACGTGAAGTTTCTGAAGTGATGCCAACTATACTAAAGAAACAACTTCATGAGGCAATAAAAGAAATTAAAATAGAAATACTATCTCAGGTAAAAGAAGCAATGAAAAACATAGTAAGAGAATTACTATGCACTCTAAAGAAGACATAGATAAAAAAATAGAGGATAGGAAAATGAAGGAAACCATGAATGAACAATATAAGAGAGATTTAGAATGCATGGAACAGATTCAAAGAGATATCCAGGAAATTAAAAACTCTATTGAAAGCTGGCAAAACCACTTGAAAGCAACTGAAGATAGACTTTCAGACCTTAAAGACAGGTGTGCATCTTGTGATCATGAAAGGAAAGATGTGTTAAAAATAACAAGGAACCAGGAAATAAAAATTCAAAGGCTGTAAGATGACACAAAGAAAAATAATTTAAGAATAACAGGTGTCAGTGAAAAAGCAGAGTCAACACAAATGACATTAAAAGTCTATTTACAGAAGTAATAGCAGAAAACTTCCCAAGCATGGGAAAAGGTCATGACATACAGATAAGTAAAGCATATAGAACTCCAGCTAGCCATAACCAAAATAAATATACACCTAGACATATAATAATCAAGATCCCAGAAATTCAGCACAAAAACAGAATATTAAAAGCTGTTAGAGAAAAGAAACTGATCACCTATAAAGAAACTCACCAGAATCACGACAGACTTGTCAACATAAACCGTGAAGTCAAGAAGAGGTTGGAGTGAAGTATTTCAAATTCTGAAAAAAACAACAACCACAACAATAAAAAACACAACTTCCAACCCAGACTGATGTACCCTGAAAAACTATCTTTCAAAGTTAATAAAGAAACAAGATATTTCCATGACAAAGAACAACTGAAGGAATTTATGACCACAAAAACCAATCCTACAAAGAATACTGAAGGACATTCTAGAGAGAGACAAAAAAGTCCACGGTTCCAGGAACAGTGGCAGAAGGAGGATCACCAAGCAAAGCAGACAATTGAATGGAGGGGAAAAGTAGGCAGCCAATGGCAGGAAAATAATAAGGCAGAGATGAGGCAGTGCATGTTGGCCATAACCATTAATGTAGATGGCCTCAATTCATCAATGGAAAGAAACACAGGCATAGTGGATCAGGAGACAGGATCCATCTGTGTGCTTTATTCAAGAAACATGTTTAACTCAAAAGGAAATTCATAGACTAAGAGTCAAAAGAGAGAAAACAAAGCTCTATGGGACCGGGAACCAGAAAAAAAGTAGGGGTAGCTTGCCCATCAACTGCAGAATGGATAAGGAAGATATGGCATACAATGGAAAGCTACTCAGCTGTAAAGAAAGACAACTGTGAGACTCTTGTAGCTAAATGGATACAACTTGAGATCACGTTCATGGGTAAAATGGTTCAGAGTCACGTGGGTGAATGTCGTGTTGTCTCTCTACTATAAAACTCTAAAGGAGTTAGTGTGATCCAAAATGCCCAATAGATATTGTGAAAGTGAAAGGGGAGGAAATGTCTTAAAAGGGAAGGTAGTAGCCATTGTTAATCTATTGTCCTGTTTTGAAGCCCTCTATTATTTTCATTGTTCTGTTTAGTTTGATTTTATTGTTTTGTTTTGATTGGTTTTGTTATATTTGATGGCATGGACAGCTATTTCAAAAATAACAAAATGTATTATGGTAGACATTATTGGTTACCTGTTGTCTTGTTTCAAAGCCCTGTATTGCTTTACTTCTTTTCTTTTGATTGATTTTATTCTATTTTGTTTGTTTGATTTTATGATGTCTGATGGTATACACAGCTGCTTTGAAGATAACAAGGTACATTATGGTAGCTACTGTTGTATTCTTACTGTCTCATTTTGAAGTCCTGTATTGTTTTCATTGTTTTATTTTGATTCATTTTATTCTGTTTTGTTTTGTTTGATTTTATTATGCCTGATGGTATGGGAACTATTTTGAAGATAGCAGGAGGCATTATGATAGTCATTATTGTTGATTTCCTTATATTTTGTTTTGAAGTCTTGTATCATGTTCACTGTTTTGTTTTGATTGACTCCATCCTGTTTTATTTCTTTCAGTTTTATCCTCTTCAACAAAATATGCTATTTTTTAGAGAAATTATAGGTTTGTACAAAGTACAGGGTGCTCCCATACATACTCTTTACTCTTCTTCCCAAGTGTCCCTTGCTACTAACATCTTGCATTGGTGTAATGCACTTTACCTCTGTTATGATTGATGAGGCAATATCACTATACTGTTGTTAAATCATGATTATAAAGTTGCTATTCAACATACTCTCCACATAAATTTTTGATTAGGAATTCTGTGTTACGCATTTTTGTAAATATTTTACAGGTCCTCAGTCATTACATACCTTCAAACTCTTTATCAGATAAAGAGTTTGAATGCACTGTTGCATCCATTTTGCAAAGAATCTGAAGCACACAAAACTTAAGTTTTACAGGTGAAGTTTCAGTGTTAATTTGAGGTAAAATTAGTATTTGGATGCAGGCAGTTAAGGCTATATATTTGATTACTCCACTCAAGATTTCTCCAAAGTGTTGCCTGAAGCACTAGTTCTCCAAAGAAAGAGTTTATGATTTCTTAACTATGCTTCTTGCAGTTTTAAGTGACAAGAAAATGTTAATCCAACCTACTTAAATAAAAATGAAATATATTAGTGTAAGGAGTCAAAATCTTGGAGAAGGGGGGTAAAGCAACTAGTTGTAGGAAGTTTAACTCAGATTATATCATTATGATTTAATTGTACTGCCTTTATCTTTATTTTTATTAGTCCATGTTTGCAGTGCATAATGATGACATTCATGGTGACCAGTTGGTGGATGTACACATACATCTTAATTCTGTTTTTATCGCTTTCACCTGTCCTCCTTTCCCCACTGCCTTCCTCCATCTCTTGATCCCTTCTCCAGGCAGTAAAACAAGGGAGACAAAAACTCTAGTCTTTAAAATCTCAGACTTCTTCACAGCAGAGTGACAGTTTCTTTCATAGTCTCAGTAAAAATATATTTATATCGTATTATCTCTGGTTGGTTCATGTGTTCCTCTCTAAGTCAATCACTACAACACCCAATAAGTTCTATAATGAAGACACTGTTTCTTTCCATTGTTTCAAAAATTTATGCAGTCAGAGGATTAATTATTTGAACATCACTCTGGCAGCATGTTTGCTTATAGTCTGACTATCCCGAGTGTTGCTTGGGCAGGTGTCATCTCAAAAAGTGAATTCCTGTATTGAATAAATTTGGTTAAATTGTCATTTTTGTATTGCCTGTGTTACATTGTCTTATAAAAATTAACAAAAATATTCAATTTTATTCACCCTGTATTTAAATAATTGAACTTGTAAGTGGTTAAGCAAAATTTATTAATAACTATAACAGTCTGCTGAATATATTTGGGAAATGCTAATTAAGATTTAGTGTCTGACTCAATAAAAAATTCCTGCTTTTATTTCCTACATTGTTGACTTACAAATATGCCTTAAAAAATACCTCAATCAGTATTTTTTAAAAAGTCATGAAATACAGTATTTTAACAACACAAATCATTAGTCAGGCATGGTGGTGCAAGCCTTTAATACGAGCACTTGGGAGGCTGAGATAGGCGGAGCCTTGTGAGTTCGAGGTCCGACTTGGGCTACAATGCGAGCGCAAACGGCCTGAGCTACATAGTGCAACCTTGACTCAAAAAAAGTAGGGCTGGGAGTTTGACTCAGTGGCTTAAGCACCTGTCTTGCAGGCACGAGGTTGTGAGTTCAATCCCTGGTGCTGAAAAAAAAATCATTAAACCTTCCTAGGCTATGACTGATTATTAAAATATCTGGTGAAAAACAGAATCATAAGTTTCCACATTTGTATATTTTATAAGGAGTTCGTTTGTGTCCACAAATTTTAAATAAACATACTGGATTAAAATCCAAAATATTTAATATTTGTTATGATGTTGTGAACTGGTTAGGTAGTTATTCTAGATTTGGTCAGATCAGCAGGTACTTGATGGTCTAGGATGACCTCATACTCTTATTTAGAGTTTGGCACACTAGTTGGTTTGCAGTATCTTATGTACGGTTTATGTGGCCTTCTTCTCGAAAGTAGCAAGCTGAGACTTGGCTCTTTCAGGTTTCATAAGAGCTATAAGTGAGGGCAAAGATCAAAGTAGTACAAGTGCTTTCCAAAACTGCTTTCATCATCTTCATTTACATAGAAATTACTAAAGCAAATGGAATGACCAAACCCACCTCTCCATGAATGAAATTGCAATGACATTTTACAAGGGGGCATGCAGAGGATACAGAAATGGGAAGAATCACCAGCCATTCTCATAGTATACCACAGCAATCTTAAAATATTTTTCTTCATGTCCCAGATTTAGGTTAGGTAAATGGATTATTTGCTTAATTAAATCACATACAAAGCTGTTTATTAAAATGATACATGCAAGCAAATAAAGAAACGACCTTTGCTTGCTCTGAATAATTAATTCATGTTTAAAATGATATGGTATGTTCAGCAAGATCCCTACATGTAATGTATGGGAAGTGGTAGAGATTTTATTGTAAGATTTTTAACAAATAAATTCTGAGGTGCAGATTTGCATGCAGGAGTTTCATTGAGGATTATGTGTCAGAAAATATGTATAAAGAAGTACGAAAAACAAAATGGAACTGAAGAAGAAAGCCAACTATAAAAATGTTGGAATTAAGAGTTGTTTATTCCACAGGGATCTCAGAACTAAGCTGGATTTTCAGTTATCCTTAAATAAGGTGAATTAAGGTGGTTAAATAAGGTGGCTTAAATAAGGTGTTCATATCACTTGCTCCCAACCCCCAGAGAAACAGTCAGAGGGTGAGAACACCTCATGGGAAGGAGCTAAACTTGAGCAAGGTGAATCCCTTTAAGCTGTGAGCAATTTCTGGGGAAAGATTGAGGAGTGAACCACCACCAGCCAACAGTCCTGTAGCTGCAGAAAGGAGCCCCTTACTCATGAAGAGATCTGACTTAAGCATCAACTGGAAAACTAAGTAGAATTATTTCAGTTTAATTCAGGAAAGAAAAATTTTTACAGCAGAGAGAAGTATTGAGTTCCCTGCTCTGAAGGAATGTAAAATTGCATCAAATCAGCATTTCGTGACTACTTTGCAGAAGCAAACTATGGGAGTTTTGACTAATTGAGCTTCTGAATATTTTTTAAATCCTAAGACTTTTATAATTTCTTTCTTGATAGACTGATAAAAGAAAAAGCCATAGTAAGTATGTTGGAATGTATGTAAAGTGTCCTTTTTGAAAAGATTTAAGGAATACAGATGCTGAATATTGATTAAATTATAGCAGACCATATTTTGACTCTACTCAGTTGAATTTACAGAGCATTCAGCAAACATGACTCACTGCTATCCAGTGTACATTTCATGATCTACAAGGATTTTTCCTAAAAAAAAGTCAACATGAGATTAATGAGATATGATTCCATCACTGCTTGCAGATGTTTTATGTGACAAAACAAAAATGCATATGTCCAGGGTCCATGAGAAAATTTTGCAAAGCATTGAGCCATATATGTGCTCTCAAATATTGAACATACAAGCTTTTCAAACCTGTGTGCAATTATGGGTTGACAATCAAGCTATAATGAGAGGAGTTTCTGTTTTTAAAAAATATTGATATTTTGAAATATTTGTATCAGTTAAGATCCTTGAGTTATTTTTTTAGAAATATGTAACTGCAATATATTTTTACACACATTAATTTCTTTTAATTTGAGTTCTTTTATTTAAAAAATCATGAGGTTTTCTGGGGAAAACTAATGTTTTGCCTCAGTGTTCGCATAAAGGTTAAAGGTATTTTAGATGTTCCAAGTCTTATTAGAGAGGGTGTGTCTTTCAAAACAAGAATGGATTAAAGTCATTATTGGTAAATGAACCACACATCCCAGTCTTATATGTGAAATATATGCATTTCACTTACTTGCAAACTAAAATATCTACAAAGGAATTAACTCCTTTGCTTTTCCAAAAAAAAGAAAAAAGAAAAAGAAAAAGAAGAAATTTCCTATTACCTAGAAATGGTCGTGTATCTATTATGTAAACTATTGGCAACAAATCATATCTTCATTGCAATACATAAGTTATAACACTTGTGTAATACTTTTCTGTAACATATAGAAGTCTTGTGAACAAACTTTTCTGATTTCTTTATTTAGGTCAGTGAAATGCAAGTGCAAGAAGTATCCCAGGTTATTATTTTCCTATTTAGTGTCTTTTAGTATTTTCAAGAAGTAAACATTGGCTCTTGCTATATTTTATAATGAATGGTCTTAAAATATATTGAGTACGACCAATAACTGTAAATCAATATTGCAACTATAAATCAATATTGAGAATTAAGGATAAGGCATAAAGCATCACTAGACTTCAGATACTTCTTAATTATCAGAATGAATTTAGTTTGGAATTCAGATTTAAGAGGAAATTTAACAAAATTAACCTATGTAAAGATAGATTAAAATATATTTCCATTATTTGAGCACTTGATAGTAATTAAAGTTTATTTCTAACATTAAGTTTAACTTAAATATTATAGCAAACAAAATTCCAAATTATTTATATATTTTTAAAATATTTTGGGGGGTCTTCCAGGAAGATGGTGGAACAGTAAGCAGCAGAGTAAACAGCCTCTCTGAGAGATACAGTCCAGATGCTGGAATATAGCATCATGGGGGAGACAGGAAGGAAAGAAGTGGGTCTCCTGGACCCAAAAAGACTCTAAAGTGAGAATTAAAATGCACAGGAAGAGTTAAAAGAAAAGCTTAAATGAAGAAGAAGGCAGTAGCTGGTGACACCTTTGCCTGGTGCCGGACCTACTGTACAAGAGGAGCTATTGGAACCTGGGGACACATGATCAAGGTGACCTGGCAGCAGTGACCCTGGAGGCCTCTGCAGAGAGAGGCAGCATTGGAGGAGAGTGGCAGTGGACAGGGGCAGCAGACCTGGAAGACTGAACTGGCTGACGGTGAATGCAGAGGACTCCATCCTCCCATGGGAGAGAGCAATTGCCCGGGAATCATTTTGGAGTTGGGCTGGATAAGCCAGGAACCAAAACTGCTCCCAGCTTCCTTCAGCAGCTCCTGACTGGGCACAGACCTGTGGAAATTGCTCGGACTGAGCCCTACCCCTGCACGCATTCTAGGGACCATCTAGGAGGGTCCCTGCAGTAACCAGCTTGGTCTGGAGGCAGCGGCTGCATGTACACTCCAGGGTGGTAGCAGAGGATCCCATTGGTGACAGGCCTAGGTTTGCAGGCAGCAGCCAGCCCCACCCCTGGGTGCACTCCACCAGCCATCAGGGGGCCAACACAGACTGGGAAAAGCAGCAGACAGCCCTGCACCAATGCACCCAATGGCCACCCTCAGATATCCATAATCAACACTGGCTAGAAGAACCAAAGAGTCTCACTTCAGAGAAATTGTAACCAGTGCAGGAAGTGCCTGAGACCCCAGTACCCATTTGTCCAGAAGAACCCAGGAATATGTCAAGAGGAAGAAGCAAAAGGCAGTCTCTGGCCTCCAATCCAAGCAGAGCAAGTCCAGGAGATGCAAACACAGAAGAGATCAAGAGTTGCACAACTGAAGTTTCTGAGGTGATGGCAACTGTAATAAAGAAACAACTTCATGAGGCTATAAAAGAAATTGGAACAGAAATACTAACTCAGGTAAAAGAAGAAATGAAAAACATAGTAAGAGAATTACTATGCACTCTAAAGAAGACATAGATAAAAAAAATGGAGCATAGGAAAATGAGGGAAATCTTGAATGAACAATACAAAAAGATTTAGAATACATGAAACAGATTCAAACAGATAACCAGAAAATTAAAAACTCAATTGGAAGTTGGCAAAACCACTTGAAAGAAACTGGAGATAGACTTTTAAACCTTGATGATGGGTTTGCAGCTAGTGACTGCGAAAGGGAAGATTTCTTAAAAATAACAAGGAACCGGAAGTAAAAGTTCAAAGGCTGCAAGGCAACCAAAAGAAACATAACTTAAGATTAAAAGGTGTGAGTGAAAAATCAGAGGTCAGTACAACTGACATTAAAAGTTTATTTACAGAAATAATATCAGAAAATTTCCCAAGCATGGGAAAAGGAAGTGACATTCAGATAAGTGAAGCATATGGAACTCCAGCTAGTCATAACCAAAATAAATCTACACCCAGACACATAATAACTAAGATCCCAGAAATTCAACACAAAAACAGAATATTAAAAGTTGTTAGCAAAAAGAAACAGATCATCTATAAAGGAAAACCCATCAGAATCACAACAGACTTCCCAACATAAACCATCAGGTCAAGAAGAGCTTGGAGTGAAGTATTCCAAATCCTGAAAGAAAACAACTTCCAGCCCAGATTGATGTACCCTGCAAAACTATCTTTCAAAATTAATGGAGAAACAAGATATTTCCATGACAAAGAACTGAAGGAATTTATGACCACCAAACCAACCCTACAAAGAATACTGAAGGACATTTTAGAGAGAGATAAAAAAGACCACAGGTCCAGAAACGGTGGCAGAGGGGTATCACTGAATGGGACAGACAATTGAATGGAGAGGAAAAGTAGGCAGCCAACAGCAGGAAAATAGCATGGCAGAGAAGAGGCAGTGCATGTTGGCCTTAACCATTAATGTGGATGGTCTCAATTCACCAGTACAAAGAAACATAGGCAGAGTAGATCAGGAGACAGGATCCATCAATATGCTTTATATAAGAATCACATTAAACTTGAAAGGGGGTTCATAGACTGAAAGTCAAAGGAAAGAGAACACTGCTGTATGTGACAGGGAACCAGAAAGAAGCTGGGGTAGCTTGCCCATTAACTACATAGTGGATAAGAAAGATATGGCATTTTTATGCAATGGAAAGCTACTCAGAGATAAAGAAAGATAACCTCAAACCCATTGTAGGTAAATGGATACAACTTAAGATCATATTCATGGATGAAATGGGTGAACATCACGTTATCTCCCTAGTACAAAAAAACTAAAGGAGTTAGTAGGATTCAAAATACAAAATACATATTGCAAAAATGAAAGGGGAGGAAGTGTCTAAAAACAGAAGGCAGTGGCCATTGTTAATCTATTGTTGGGATTTGAGTCATTGTTCTGTTTAGTTTGGTTTTATTTTATTTTGGTTTGTCTAATTTTATCATATTTGATGGCATGGACAGCTATTTCAAAAATAACAAAATACATTATGGTAGGCATTACTGATATCCAATCACTTTGTTTTGAAGCCCTGTATTGCTTTCATTGTTTTGTTTTGAGTGATTTTATTCTATTTTTATTTGTTTGATTGTATTATGACAGATGATTTAGGCAACTGCTTAGAAGATAACAAGAGGCATTATGGTAACCAGTGTTGTTTTACTATTGATTTGAAATCCTGTATTGCTTCCATTGTTTTGACTTTATTGGTTTTATTCTGTACTATTTTGATGGATTATAATATGCCGGATGGTATGGGCAGTTAGTTTGAAGATAACAAAAGATATTATAAGGGGAAAGGAGGAAAGAAGGAAGGGAAAAGGAAAAAGACATAAATTTATATATATGTATACATAAGATAATTAAAATGACTATACTACTAAATGCATTGGTTATTGAAAAAGAACAGTTAATACTCATATGATTAGATCAAATTTATAGGTCTATATCCATTAATCTAAACAACCCTTTTGAAGGTAGAATATTCAATATTACAACCATTGTCAAATTCTTATCATCTTGTTTTGTAAACCTATAGTGTTATTGTGTTAGATTTGTAGTTGTTGTTTGTCCCTTTTGCTTTTTGTTTTTCTTTTCTGTGTCTTTTTTCTCTTAAATAAAAAAATTTAAAAAAATCTTTTTTGGTAATTATGGTCACATGAATCCAAACATGACAAAAAATGGAAGCAATCTACAGAGACACAGAGAGCTGCTTAGGGTCATTACCCCACATACGTACTTTTCTCAATCTTTTTCGGGACAAAAAATCATAATAAATTAAGGTCTTATGGCTTGCTGTACTTTTCATCTCATGAATTTCTTGCATTTGAAGATAAGCATTCAATGTATTAAATAATAATTACATGTGACATCATATTCTACCACAATTAAATTACACAAGTATGGAATGAAAAAATGTACGTGAATAATTACACTGCAGTTATTCATCTATAAATAACCCATATGAGTCTGTGTGGTCAAATACTGCAACTTATGGAAAAACTAAAAAGCATAAGACACATTGAACAGATTCAATGTTATACCAAATAATTTCTTTAAAGGAGAAATAAAATCGATGCATAACATAATCAAATATATGAATGTCAAAATAAATTAATGTAAAATATCATTTCATCCATGACATTGGTGAATATTAAAGACATACTATTTGGTATGCATACGTAAGGAAGCAAATACTAACATGCTGTTGACCTTAATGTAAATAATTTTCTGAAAACTAATTTGACAGTGCTATTAAAAGTTAATGTGTAGATACATTTCTACTGGGCCATTCTACTTCTGTGAATTTATATTTTTGAAATACAATAGTCCTCATAATACTTGGAAAGTATCTTATGATGCTTATTGTAAAATTGGTTATCAGAGCCAAAACTGGGGAGAAAAGTTCTAAGCAAAAAGATTAAAAAGTATAGGCTGCAAATCTGTAAATTTGTATAAAAGCCTCAGTTCTCTTACTAGCAACTATTAATCTTTCAAAAGTTCAGTTTACATGTTTATAACTAATATTCATCAAATATGATTGAATATGAATTAAATGAAATAATAAAGTAAAATATTTGAAATTAAATAATCAATGTCTAGAAATAAATGATTATTTACATAAAATAATATAATTTTAAAACATATGAAGTACTTATAATTTGATGTTTTAACATAAAATATGTTCTGAGATCAAGTGGGACAAACAAAAATTGTTAATTATTATACAATTTCTATAAAATGAATATGTACACAGATGCATATGTATGATAATATTATGTTGATAATATTATGTTTTTACCTATGGATGTTAAAAGAATATAAATCAATTCTTTAACAGTAAGATTCTTTTTACTTCTTTTTACTTTGTATACTTTTATACACTGCATATTGTTCACATATTTTACAACAGACCTGTATCACTAATGGAGTAAATAATGAAGATATATAGTGCACATGTTTTAAACTATAATAGTGTCACCATTTTTGAAATCTTGGAAGGAAAAAAGAAAACATAAATAATACAGTCACATCACAGATTGTTGAACAAGGAAGGGACTTTCCTCTCTACATCATTCATCCCTCTACCTGATGCTTGAATTGTTGTACAGCAACAGCCCAACAAATCGATGCATTTAACCAACAAGTTTAGAAGAAAAGAAATTTCACACTAGAGGTGAGATTCAGTGACTGAGCAATTGTTATTGAATTTATGTCCAACCTTTTCCTTAATTTAGCAAATTCGACTAAGATACAAATGGATGCCAAACAATGGCTATGTGGGTAGGATACACTAACTTGCTAAGCACCAAGGGAGTTTGACATGACACACTGCCAGTGACATGGAAACTTGGGACATAGTTTTTTTTCTTTTAATGTTTGCTTAGAATTTTTTCCATTTCAGTAAGTGATATATAACCATATATTAATTTATTTTCAAAATATTTGATGGAGGATTAACTTATAATCTCTGGAATGTAAAGTGGGTGTCTTTTCTAAAATATTTCAGTGATCCAAGTCCAAGGAAGAAGAAGTAGCATAATATAGTAAGAATTTAGAATGGAGGAACACAGGAATGAACAGGTGATTTGATTGGAGAGGGAGATTTCAAAGGGAGAACTGAAAAAAAAGTTAAAATAAAGAGTAAGTTCTAGCATGTGGATGATTTCTTTGTTTATAAACCAAGCCCTGGAGTAGATGATGGTACACATGTGAGAAACAAAAGATAAAGAGATTCAAAAAACGTATAAACTCAATTTATACATGTAAATTTTCAATATACATAGATCACTGAAGTGAAGATGTTTATTAGGCAATTGGATGGACAAGCTCAGAAATGAGAGAAAAAGTTCATGTTGAAGTTAAATTTTGCACTTACAGTTAAGCTTGCCCTACGAGTCTGCCAATTGATATGTTAAAGCCAAGATGAGAACAAAACCCAAAGACTCATATCACCACGTTTTCTTCTATTGCTCTTTTGCAATAATTTTTTTAAAGTCTGAGGAAAAGCAACATTTTCATATATTTGAATGTTGTAGAGTTTTTCATAATCTTTATTTCTCTCCTCTTTGGTCTCTCTCTTGTCATCCTTGTTTCTTCTTTTATACCTTTTCCTCTCTCCTTTCGTTCCTTTTTCCTTTCCTTTTTCCATCTCTGCCTCATCTTTTATTTCTTTTTTTGTTTTTGTTTTCGCTTTTGTTTTTGGTACAGGGGATCGAACTCACAACCTCGCACCTTCCGGGCAGGTGCTTAGACCGCTGAGCTAAATCTCCGACCTTATTTTTTGAGACAGGGTCACACTATCCAGTTCAGGTTGGCCTTAAACTCACTTTGTAGCCCAGGCTGATCTCAAACTCACGATGATCCTCCTGCCTCAGCCTCCCAAGTGCTGGGATTAAAGACATGCAACACCACTCCCAGCTCTCCTTTTATTTCTAATTGATGCCACAAGATACACTGACTTCAAGAATCACATAATTTAGTTATATAAAGCATTGGAATTATTTGTTGCTTTTAAAAATATTTTTTGCTTTATCTTGCTCCATTTAATTTTGATTGCTTTGTAGTGGAGTAACTAAGAAACATTTAAAAATTCAAGATTTTATTTTGTCGTAAGAAAAAAGTATACGACATACGTATTTGATTTTTCTTTATAATTTGAAATAAAAGCAATACAATGGAAATCTCTTTTACCCAAGTTTTTATTTATGTCTTAATGAATTCTAGTAGCACCTTCTTGGACATGAAGGCAAAAGAAATATCCTTCTTGTGGTTTATCTTGGTAGATGAGCATATGCCCAGGAAAATCAGGAGTCATGGTGTACTGACAATGATCACTGTACTCGACACTGTCCCTAAGGGCCACTTTCCATCAGGTTCTGCTGAACCACATGATTCTGGATGCTACTCTGTATTGTTGTGCAAAACTGTTTGTCTCATGCTCTTTGGGCACTAATACTTTTGCATCATTGGTCACCATAATTACCTGACGACTAGATTAGAATCAGAACCATGTGGGGTATGCCGACTCTGCAAACAAACAAAAAATTTCATGAAGTATCAAAAGATTATGATCCTACTGAATCAACATAAGTCAGTGACCTAATATGCCAAACAAAAAAGAGAATCACACCCAGAACTGTTGGAATTGTGCTTTCCTCGGTAAACTGCTAAATTATGAGAAACGTACTTGATTTCTATGACATTTTAAATCAAGTATAATTGTACAGTAAATGATTTATTTATTATTTTTGACAGTTTGCAGCACCTAATTTATATTATACTTCTATTGATGAAGCCAATAATTTTCCAAAATTCATATTACTGTTGAAATATGAATAGAGTCACACATGTTAATGGTACAGATTAAGCAGAAACTCAATAAAAAACAGCTGTTAAAGAAAATGCTCTTCATTTTTTATCAGAAAATACCTAATAAGAACATATTTTCATTTCTTCTTATGCTTATTTTCAAGCAGCTAGCCACAATAAGTAGACTGGGTTTGCACAGATCTATGTTTACAAACAGCAATCACTTTAGGTTACATGGATTTGATCAATTTTTAGCTAAGGAAGAAATTTTGAACAGTATCACTTTTAAGTATTTAGTCATCAATATAGGGTTGAATAGTTCATCTGACAGTTTTGCCTTAATGACTGAGATGTCTTTTTGACCAATTCAATTTGACCATTTATAAGGTAAATAATTATTTTAGTTGTTGGTCTATAAATGACATCTCCAGGAAATTACATAATTCGAGTTCCAGGCTCTTCAGTATAAAACTCAAATATACTTTTAGTCAACTATGGCTCTAGTTCAATATAGGAGTGCAGATTTGGATCACATGAATGACTTTTAAAAAATAAAATGCTATGTTTTTATTTTTACTATCAAGGTTGAAAATACAATTGGAAATGGATTTCTTCCTTTCTTCCCTTCTTCCTTTCTCCCTCCCTCCCTTTCTTTTTCTTTTCTTTTCTTTCTTTCTTTCTTTCTTTCTTTCTTTCTTTCTTTCTTTCTTTCTTTCTTTCTTTCTCTTTCTTTCTTTCAATCTTTAAGTGTTTATAAAAGAGTTTGCATTGAAACTCCAGGTATAGAAATTCACATTGTTGTGGCTTGGCATGGATACTCTAAATTAATTCCAAAACTGAAAAATTGTATGCCTTCATGCCTTCCTGTAGTTTATTGCAACCTAGATTTTCAAGTATAGTATATTAAAAATCTAGTAATTCAAAAAAATTTGCTTTCTCCATGCTATGAAGGAAGAAAAGAGCTCTGCATAGCTATAAAACTAAAATGCTTTTGTTTATTTCTGAAAAGATGGCAAGATTATGAGTTTTGTATGCACTATTTCTACATATTTTGTATTTTTCAACAATTTTGTACTCAGTACGTATTGATATATAATCAGAAATACATTGCTTATTATTTATGTACTTATTAAAGTACAAATATGATTTGGATGCATAATGCATTTGAGAGAAAATTCACATCTTCATAAAAATAATTTCCGTTGTTTTTTTCAGAATGACTTGATTTTTTTGGCAATTGTGTTGGGAAATGAATATTAGTCTCATTTAATTTGTCCATACACAGACATATTAGCAATTTATTCAAAGTAGTCCTTTGAATTGCAGGAGGATTCATATTCCAAGTATTTCTCTTTAAACATTGATAGGAAAATTATAACAACTGTGTCTTTATCTTATTGTTCAGTGGTATTATTTATCAGGTAATATAATTTGTTTATTTTTTTATCATTTAGAAAAATCTGAGTTATAAGATTTATAAAAACAAATGAGAAAAATTTATGAGAATTCATTTAATTGTAGGCATATCAAATCCACGCAGTTAATGTATCATCTTGAGGATATGATGTGATATATTCTTACTTTCTGCTTCTATTTATAACTTCTTTAGAAGGTTGAAGTATTAGGGCCACATAATTCACTTACAATATTGTTGATTTTTTTGAGAAAATGAGAATTGCTGACACAGTACATGAGAATTTTTACAGTGTATCAGAGAAACTTTTGACTTCATTTGGAAATATAAACGGGACATTGTACTAGTCAGTATTTTTTAAATGAATGTTTTAGAATGTTATCTATGAAAAACAAGAATAGTAAAGCCTAGTAATTCCTCTACGCTGTATGTTATCTGATATAAAACTTATTGCTGTCTTGATTAACAAATCTTCCAAATCTAATGCCAGAATTGCCAGAATTTAATGATTCTTAAATTTATTATCTTCAGGACTAAAAATCTCATTAGATAAATAGTTAAAATGGGAAAGTACATTTTAACTCTGAGCTGAAATCAATAATTTAGCTGCTTCTCTACTCAGCCTTTCTGATACAACCATACAATTTATGATCAACTACTCATGCCTTCCAGAAGTTCTTGGATATCCTGTTTTGATTTGATTGATGAGGGTAGAAAAATAATATTATAAATTATAAATACATATTATATGCCCAGTCATATATATTCATCATGTCGATTAAATTTTAATGTAAAACTTTGTGATAGGTATTAAAATCCTAATTTTTCAAATGAGGAAACTGATGCTCAGAGAGACTTGATAGCCTATCATAAGTTTTACTTATAACTGATGGTGGTAGGATACAGGACCAGTTCATTTGTCTTTGAAGCTGGTAACATTTTCATTATATCAATGTTTCTCAAGGTAATGATATCCACTACCTGTATCCAAAATGCTAATGAAACTTGTTAAAATAAAAATTCCACTGCGTTGGACTTAATGAATCAGTTCTGGGATTCTGGGTCACAGAAAACTCAAATTGAAATAATCATATCACTGATGCTTACCCATCACTGACATGTTAATCTAGGCCATGATACAGCCCCCCTTCCTCCCACTCTGATAGATGCATTCATCAGGAGATGATTAGATGTCGCTGGAATTTATTTTTTTCTTCACTAATTCTAATCTTTTTTTATTCCTAATGATGGAGATCAAGAGTTGTCTGGTACAGATTACCTGAACACTTTACCAAGGCCTGGATGAAGACAGACACAGCTAGCTGATCGTATCAGTTGCAGACATTAAACTAGGAAGTCAAAGTATGGATGAAAGTCAGTCACAAAATCCAAATGCTCTTCACAAAAGAGACCAGTGATGAACAAGGAATGATCAAATGTTGTAGTGTGTTAAAGTTTTTAAAAATATATTATATTTTTAAAAGACACATTGCCTTTAATTCCCTTCAAAATACTCCCCCTCACTTAAAAACACACTTATCATTTGTATCGCTTTCTGAAGGAGTTCTGGAAGTCTTCTTCTGCGACTGTCTTTACAGGTATGATAAAAAATACAGTGACCACTGCTATTGAGGGCCATCCAACAGAAATGGAGGCTCATAAAAACCTTATGCTGTGTCCTCATTTACCTTAATCACTGGATCTGATGTTGCCTGACTTCTGATTCTTCACCAAAATTAAAATAACTATGAAAGGTAATGTTTTGAATTGAACACCAAGGCACCAGGGCAGAACAACTAAAGACACTGTTAAATGAGAACTGTTTTGATTTTCATTCTATCCCCAGGACCTAGCACATAGTCATACCTTCAATGAATCAGTGCACAAGACCTTATGATTCTGAGTTGTTACGTAACTACTCATATGATATACAGGAGAAGAACAACATTCATTTTTATGCCAACCCTATGCCCAGTGTCTCATGTCCAAGTCTCATCTACTTTTAGTCACTTGTAGGAGAAAATCTGCCTATCTGATTCATTGTGATTAACAACTGAAAACATATTTTGCTTTGTTTTGTTTTGGTTTGGTTTGGTTTTTATCAGTAATAATGTGTCCCTTGAAAATCTTAAGTTTTCATGGTTCTAGCAAGAAAAAAATTACTTTTGAATGACTCAAGTAACCTTTCACTACAGGTAAGACTATATGCCAGAAAAAATTGAAGTCCAAAAGGAAAAAAATATGTGATTACAAATAACTTTCTCCTAGTTGTTTTAAGAATGTTGAGGTGCCTATTATAAAACGTATATCTGAGTGCTTTCAAAACGGTTACTCAAAGTCATTGGAAAACATGCATACAGATTTAACAAAATGAAACATAGTAACTGCCACCCAATGATGCATGAACCTCCACCATTAAAGCTTTATTTACTTTTTAATTTTTTAATTCACATTAACATTTTGGATGGGTAAGAAGAGAAAGTTCATGCTTTAAACCTATACAAAATATCTATAGGATATTGTACTTCTTTAGTCAAAACAACCATATTGTTCTTATTTTCTTGCAAATTAAATCCTTATATATCACAAATTTCTCAGTTTCTACTATTCATTAGCAGTGTTTAACTTTTCTCATGGGCAGGGGCAGTATAAATATACACGTGCTCTACTGAATATTTTATTTGGGCAATTTATCTCTTGCATACTGACTGTGGTTAAAAGTAATAATGAAAATTAGATAGCAAATCATAAATTTCCTATAAATATGCATGCATTTTAAATCACAGGACATTCCTAAATAGAATACATATGAATAATTAGTCAGTAATTGTTTACCTGGTTTAAAGATTTTTTCAATTATTTTATCATATAAAATTTGTCATGTTTATTAGAACAGTCTGTGGAAATAAAGACACTTTCTTTTCATTCAAAAATTAGGGAAATAAAATGAATGTTTTATATTTAGACAGATTTCATCTTTAGACTTCATCTTTGACATTAACAGCATATTTTTACCATCTATAAAAGTCATAGTATATAACTTGGCATTGCTTTCAAAAAGTTTACATTATTAAAAATTTACTTTTCAGCTTGTGAAGCAAAAATTAGTTGGCTCACACAATATTAAGTCCTCTTACTTTCTAGCTGCAAAGGCATACAACTGGTATTAATAAAATTTTCTGTTTTAGGTCCTACCTGTGTGAGAATTTAGACTAATGATATGAAGTCTACAGATTACAAGTACTTCTAACTACTTTACTTAGAAGGCTTTTTTTTAGTAACCTTATTTAACTTGTTTTCTAAATCTGTTTTTAATTATCTTATTGTTGGATCTGTATTCTGAATAGAAAAATACTCAGATTTGCACACACAAGTGCACACCACACACCACACACTCAAACCTCCCACCTGACTAAGTAAGGGGCTAAGAGTTCAGATTCGGAGCCAGAACTCTGCATTCATAACAGTCTAAGGAACATTCCAGTGGTGAAGAATAGCACAAGGGAAGGAAGAAGTGTTTCAAGGTGGTAGGTATCTTCCTGATGGGACCAATCTACAATCATAAGTAGGTGAGTTGGGGATTGTCATATGGTAGAAGTAAATGTCCTATGCTAAGTTGACATCTCAGTGGTCAAATGCATTTGAAGATCGATTGCCCCTTTCCTCCCTCTCAAATTTCTCTTTACTTGATTTCTGTTTCCTGAGTTCTGTTTAATAACTTGAGTTATTCCTAATATATTCCTTCCAATTTATTGTAGAACTATGCTTGTCCTTCATGTATTACTATTTTCCACTGATTTTTCCTCAGTCTGTACTTGTACATTACTTAATTCGTTCACGCTTTCATTCTTCGCTGTTACAGAGTACACATACTCTCCTTTCCGAGACATTTGGAATATAAACAGAATATTCCGTCTTTGCTCTGAGGAATAAAGTGTCTAGTCTCATAGGCAATAAAAACCAAACAAAAATCAGGACGCATGGTAAATGCAAGCCTTTTCTCCGAATACATCTGTGTTCTTGCTTCCAGCAAGCAAAGTTTCATATTGTTTTTCCTTTTAGCCGAAATGTTAACCTTATACCTGACTTACATAAGAAATTAAAATTTGCTGAATTCCTTAGTATTTCATATTTTATTCTAACTAAACTAATTTAACTCATCATCACAAATAATCTGAGTTCTTAGTAAGGCTGACTTCAGCTGTCATTATTAATTGTTCATGTTGTCTGAGCCACTTTAAGCCATATAACCATAATGACAGAAGCTGTCTAATGAATACTTTTTTATTAAATATATGACAATATAATTCTGTGTTTTCCAATAAAACCATGATTATTATATCTACTTATGGAGTTGCTTACATACATGTTTCACTCCTATATCGCATTAGGAGCACTTTTTTTTAAAATCAGATTGATTCTCAGAAATCAGTGTAAAAGCCTGTTACATGGAAATTTGGCCACTTTCCCTGCGGCTTCATAGTAGTATACTTGGTGGGTAAAAATGACGAAGAGGGTAGCTCACTGTATTTGGTGGTTAAATATTTTTCAGCCTGTTCTTTTTCTTTAATAATCAGTGTGTCAGCCAGTTTTCTATTACCATAATAATTACCTGAGGTAATAAGCTGATAAAAAAGATTTGTTTTGGTTCAGAGTTTTGGCAATTTCAGTCCATGCTTGGCTGGCCCTGTTGTTTTTAGGCCTGTGGTGAAGCAAAACATGCAGCAGAAGTAGGTGACAAAACCTTATACCTTATGGCAGAGACCCAAAAAGAGATACAAAGAGTCTAGGTCCCAATATTTGCTTCAAGAGCATATTCCCCATGAGGAAAGTCTCCCTCTAGGTTTTACCTTTTCAAAGTTTTATCACATTCCAATAATGTCACAGGCTGAGGACTAATTCTGTAGTTAACACAAGGACCTTTTTGAGACACATTCAAACTGTAGCAATAGGAATATGGATAGCAGTCATCAACCCATTTTGGTTGAAAAATGAGGCACTGTATAACATGATTTGAACAATATAAAAAAGAATAAATGATTTAGTGCCTAACATGTCTGATACTTTGGTTTGGACATGACAGGGACCTTATAAGACGTAAATATTGTGTATGTCTTATTTGTTAATACAGAGTCCACCAAAAACTGTATACGCACTTCAGGAAAAGAAAAATTTGTATGAGTATTTTATACTAGATGTATCAAGACATCATGATATTAACACAAGTTATCTTTGGCCCCCACAAGTACAGGTGATCCTCAAAACGGTGGCCATTAATATTCAAACATTTATTAGTATGGCAAACTGCTGCTTGGGTCACCTTGGTCATTGAGATTGATGCACATGCAATTTTAGTTTCTTCTCTAAGAGCTGGAAGTGTAGTAGGTTGGGTTTTCTGTGATATATGATATCTTCTAAGGTTCAACATAAAATATCATACTATTTTTCTTTTCCTGAAGTATGTATACATTTTTGGCAGACTCTGTATTATCCAGAAACACAAGTTTAAGTATTTCTGAGATATTAGTAAAATATTTCATAGCTCCATCATGAATTTCATCCTGTTCTTAAGTCTTTCTTAACTTGAAAACCTTGAGAGACTAGTGAGGTTATTTTCTTTATAACCCAGGAAGCCCTAGATATTTTATATTCAGAAGCTCTTCCTTTAGTTTTTTTTTTTCCTCCCACATTGAGATACAGGCCTGATTCTCTGAACATTTCTTTGAGTCTTAGGTTTTATAATGGACTTTTGCTTTTATCTCTAGTGCACCATTTCCTGGAAAATTTTTAATCTAAAATTTCCTACCTGTAGGTGTGTTCCATCTTCTAGTCAAACTTCTAAAGGGGAGATAATTCCAGTAGAAAGCCTAGGAGGAAAAACATTTTATGTTTATTGAGTTGATCTCTGAATTAGACACTGTGTTAGACACTATGTATTAAGTTCTTTAATTTCATGTAAGAAACAGGAAAGTGAGCCCATCACATTTGTTTGGGTTGGGCAAGCTTGGACTATCAAAGGCATAGGCTAGATTAATAGAAAAGACTTCACCACATCCAATGGTCATGACAAATTTGGAGCTAAAATTGACAAAGCCTGGGTAAAGTTGAGAAACATTACATGTGAACTAGAGTTGTGTGTATGTGTGTACATAGATCTATAGTTTACAAAACTTTGAACTCTAAACACATTTCTAGGTTCTTATTTATATCCCTAGGGCCTAGATAATTCTGACTTGAAAGACTTAACAAACTAAGAAAGAACAGCAACTGTGTATTGAAAGAGAGGGAAAAGGATCTCTCTCCATAGGGAAGCCAGACATACAATGCTAAACTTCAAAGATAACTCTGACTCCAAATCTAAACCAGAGCCTCTCTATTTTTAAGACTGTTATTTTTTGCCTCAGAAAATCAGCAGAACCATGATATAAGTTTGTAGGGCTATAGTTCCTGCAAGAAAGCAGGCATGGACTTCATGAGAGGGCAAAGACCTTTGCCTCTTCCTTGTCATTCTCCTTCACAATTAACTTTATCTGGGAGACTGGGATTTGCTGCTCATGGGAGAAAGCACAAATATGGACAGCAAGATTTTGGTACATCACTTTTTCTGTCATGATTGGTCTGGAAGTTGTAATCCTTTTACCTGCCAGTTGGGTTTTTCACTGACACTGTTGACCTGGACCGAGGTTAGAGATTGCAGTAATCTTACACACAGAGAAAACCTGAGCTCTTTCTTCAGCTCTAAAACTTGACACATTACAGTTTATTTTGGAATTATATTTATGGTTGAAAGTTAAAACAGTGATACAGATTGTGAATGGTGAGGTGTAATAAATAACCACCATGACATCTCTCAACTCAGATGCTCTTTGTCAGGCTAAAACACTTATTAAACGTATTTTTATCTATCTTCTTAATTTGGGGCTCTGAATTATACTTTTCTCTGCACTTATGAAACATACTTTTGTCATATTCTAGAAAGATAATTTTCTTTATGTCATCTGCTAACTAAACACCAAATTGTATAAATGTTTGCTGACGTGTATGTGCATGTATTCACATGCTTATCGTGACAAAATTCTACACCTGGTAACCTGGCATTAAAGGTTCTCTATATTTGGGTCATTTACATGTCCAACTTCAGTGGTCATTTTCCCCATGATACAAAGTCCATTAAATTTAAAATTTTATCTTTACTTTCCTCTATCAAATCCAGAACTCATTATCTTTTAAAATATCGTATCTATGCCTTCATTTTATCCAGTGCTACGTTTCCCAATATTTAACTCCACACAAATATTTAATACTTAATAGATATTGTATTGTATTATTTACAGAATAAGTAAGTCTTCAAAAATAAGTAACAATTTTTCTGGAAGTCAAAGAATGAAATGGAAAAAATAAAGAGCTACTCTTTGTAGTAGGATCTGCTTATAGAAAGGCACAAAAGAAAGAAAAAAAGAATTGAAAGAAAAAATGGAAATTAAGAGCTTTTGCAAATAGGAAGGGAAAAAGTTGCAAGGACCAAAAGTTGGGAAGAATAGGGGATGAAAAAGAATTAAAATGTGTTATTTACATGTACCAACTCCCCATGATAAATGTAATCATTGTACACTGAAAACATGTACAAATAAAAATAAAAATAGAAAAGAATTTTTAAAACTTTATTTGAATCACCAAGACAACTGAAACTAAAGTTCACTTTAGTGCATAATAATGTTCTCAACTATGTGATTTACTCAGTTAATTTCATAGAAATTTGAAAAACAGATGAATTTATTAATATAACCTAAGAAATCTTTGCAATTGTAATTTTTTGGGCCTAAACCTTAAAGAGGAAAATGTGAAAACAGACACTC
The DNA here is from genome assembly GCA_004363535.1 of Dasyprocta punctata. Classification (NCBI taxonomy): domain Eukaryota; kingdom Metazoa; phylum Chordata; class Mammalia; order Rodentia; family Dasyproctidae; genus Dasyprocta; species Dasyprocta punctata. The sequence goes on from RJWM01002863.1 coordinate 62,166, forward strand.
CTAGGAAAATAATCAATAATTACTTAGTATTATCATTCATATATTGATTGATTATAGAACATCTAACAAACAATGAGTACTGTCACTTGCTTTGACCTACAAGACTATACAACTTCTCAACTTATTTTTGCTCTTCACAGACTTTCTCTGACTTTCTCTTCACAGCAAATAGCTGTATTTAGGTTAACAATTATAACCAATGATACTGTAAGACACTTATTATAAACAATGTAAAAAACAGACTTCAGGTAGCAGTGAGCAACTGCCTGGAAATTAAATGCTAAATTTTGGTGGTGGAGAAAACAATTCAGTTAGTTGTGTTCTTACATTTTCTTAGACCACAGGGAGTTTTACTATAAAATTTATTGCATTATTAAAACTTTTTGTTTTGAGACAGGGTCTTGCTATGTAGTTCAGGCTGGCCTTGAACTCACTGTGTAGCTAAGACTGGCTTTGAACTTGTACAAATCATCCTGCCTCAGCTTCCAGAGTGCTGGGATTACAGAGATGCGCCACCATGCCTGGCTAACTAAAACTTACTTTAATGATTTTAAATAATTAGATTTTATTTATCTGGGTGTTTTTTTCAGAAGACAAGAAGATTTCTAACAGCAAGGTATGTATAGTTTATTTATACACAGCACTACTTTATGATTCAGAATTAGAGAAATGTTATAATGAATTTGCTCTTAAAATAGTTATACTGGTGGGGAAAAAAAGAAACAGTGTATTATGTAAATGAAGAAACATTTTTAATCTTAAAATCAATATCTAGGAAGACAGAAAAGAACAGAATTAACAAGATCAATCCTAAAAATCTGCAAAAGAAACAGTGAAGTATAAACCATTCACACTCTGAGATACTCAAGAACAGTTAAACTGTTAGTTGCTTTTCCCAGCTCAGCCCCCAGAATCTTAGCAGTCAGATTGGCAGTCCCAAAGCAAAGCACAGGAGAAAACTCTGGAGCGTAAGAATATTGCTACAGAAAGAACCCACAGATCTTGACATCTGGGACCCAGCTCCTCAGTTGCCAAGCATAGCCCAAGCACATAGGTTTCCTAGGTTTTCAGTAAATTCATTTATAAAATCAATCTGTATCTGGAAGATACCAAACATTTGAAGAAAGTTTCCAATGGGAATAAAACAAATATAAAAATAAAAGAATAAAAGCAAAGGAGGAACTCAAAGGACATATCTAGAGACTACTGCACTGAATGAAAGAAGCTAAACTCAGAAAGACAAATCACATGTTCTCCATAATTTGTGAAATTTAAAATATATGACAAGAAAGTACATGGGAAAATATTAATAGACAAGAGGAAGAGAGCAACAGGGATGGGGAGGTGTGTAAGGGCAGAGAGTAAAGGAATGGGTATGAGCAAAATATATTACACACATTGTAGCCTCCCAAAATACAAACCTAGGGAGGAGGGTGGTGACAGAGTGATTCATTTAAATGATCACGGTGTATTAAGTGCACATATGAAATCTGCCAAAATGAAACCTACTAATCTGTGTAACCAATAAAAAATGAGTGAAAAAAGCAAGTTGCCCTTACACATTCAACAAAAACAAGAAAAACACAGAGCTGTAATTAAAACAGTAGCATACAAAAGGCATGGTGATTGGCCCTCAAAGGATATTTTACAGTTGACATTGCTTAGAATTACTGGTACATAGTGATGCTAAAAACATATGGTCTAGTGTTATTTTTAATATTACAGTAAATGTCTTTATTTCCTGTGTCCCACAGCAATCACTCCTACTACTTACCTAGACCTCGATATGCTGCTACATTAATAACTTCACTGTAAGAATAAAGAATTTGCATTCAGTTCAGATTGAGCGGCTGAATGGAGTCTCCTGATAGAGGTTTTCCAACAAGATCTGGTCCATTGACATGGAATACTGCTTCAAAACGTTGTTGAACACATAAAATGGCTTAGTGTTACTTCAAATGGAAATGATAAACTTAAAAATTTGACAAATGTGTTTAATACAACAACAAATTAAAATATATAAAAAAGAAATCATGGTATACTACTTGTATAAGCAGAAAGTGATGATTATATAATCATAATACTTGCAATACAAATATTGAAAAGAACATAAAATATCATCTCCCTATAATAGAAAGTCCAAAAGTACTATCAAAAACTGATAGATCGAAAAATAACAACTTTTTGTTTAAATATGAAGGTTATAGTAAAGTAAAGATCCTAGAAAGGTACCATTATCCCTGGGAAACCATGGGAGACTGGTTTCAGGATCCCTTGCAAATACCAAACTCTGTGGAAGTTTAATTCCCTTATATAAAATGGAGTAGCATTTCCTATGACCTATACACCTCCTCCCGTATACTTTAATAGTCTCTAGACTACCTATAACACTGAACACAACGTGAATGCTGTGCATATTGCGTTATTCTGTATTGTTCAGAGAATAATTACAGGAAAAGAGTCAGAACATGTTCAGTCCAGATGCCGTTTTTTTTCCTGAATGTTTTCCATCCTGATTGTTTGAATCCATGGATGCAAAACCCACAGACATTGAGAACCAACTGCGGATGGATCTGGTGATTGGAAGGATTAGAGCTCAGGCAGCAGGGGCAACTATTTTTCTGCTCAATCTGACCCATAAGCAAAATGCAGGTACTACTTTGATTAAACTAAAAAATGAAGTTTACATGAATTTAATCAGAACAAAGTGATAAAAATGACATACATAATTTCTTATAAGTCCATAGGCTGTCATATAATGCAAAAGTAAAAAATGAGATCTGCCAAATTTATTTCACTCTATGTAACTGTATTTTGTTGCCTTTAAAAAATCTTTCATAATTCAAACACAGCATTTATTATTAGAATGAAGGCTAACATAGTTATTCTTAGACATAGGGTTCTTTTATACTGAGAAGAAGATATTTATTTCTAACAATTTCAAAACTAATGCTTAATTTTATATGCTTAATTTAAATTTAATATTTTGCATACTTCACTTTTAGGATAATAAATCATTTGGAGATACTTTTAACCTAATAAATATGCATTTTTAGAAATCAAATATTTATATAGGGTTTTATCAGAGGTTAAGTGATCATTCTGATTAGATATAATCTCAAATTTGATCAAGTTAAAATTGGTATCTGTGAATCTAAATATTCTAGAGAACATTCTGCTTTTTAGTTTCAAACTCATAAATGATTTTCAAATAGAAATTTTCTTACCTCTAAGGGAAATTACTTAATTTCAAGAATTGAGAGAATAATGAAAACTTTCAAAATGGAAAATATTCATTCAAAATGATTTGGTTTACATTTGTGTACCCTATTTGGCAATTTAAAACTAATATAAAACTAATCATTTTACTAAAGACATGTAGTTCATGACCAAACAATGAAGACTTTCATGAAGCAAAAAAGTAGTGAAGTAAATGGTCTTCTCTGAGGACATGTTAACGCCTGCTGTAAGGTAAAGCAGTAGCGCTTAGATTCTTTATCATCAGCAGCAAAACTGCTCTGTCCTCAGTGCTTAACAGCAATATTAACAAAACTTGATTCATAAAATAAGCAATCATCATTTAGTTTGTTTTACTTTGTGCATTCAATACAAAAGGAGATTCCTTCCTACTACTATAACATAATACATTTTACAATTATAAAGGATAAAAGTGCTTCCCTTCTAGACCCCAAAATTGAGAACTTTATTTTGATTAGATTCAAAGTTGACTAATAACAGATTTTTATTACCCCAATACAAATTAAATTGCAAAGTTTTGCTTTTAAGTTAAGATGAGGTAAATTGACTATACAGGTAACTTACTCATTGCCACTAAATGTAATTATTGGCTGATAAACAACTAGACAATGGTAATCAGTTTTGTAATATTAAACAATGTTTAAAATATTTGTAGTTCTTAGCGTATAATTAATAATGAAACATTTTGTCTACTGTTGGCTGTATCGGCTTCTTACAGGAGATTTTCACCTGGAATTTTGTAAATGAGAATCTCAACAATTTACAAATTAAGAGAGAGTTTATTCTTGCTCTGAAGCTGAGGGTTAACATCTTTCTATTACAGTAAAAAAATAATTTTAAGGTCATGACTCATTTTGTGATCTCCTTCTAATGTCTTACTCTCAGATGAATATGTTTCTTATTTTATATCCACTGTTCAGATTAGCTCTTTCCTTTGAATTTTATTGTAACAGACATATTGGGGTTGGCTAGTGCTTGCTTGATCCTTTCTTGTTAAGAACTCTGTCATCCTGGTCTAACAGCTTTGTATATGATTCCAACATTACTGTTCACAGAAGCAACTTTAACCTACAATCCAAACATCCTCATTACAGAGGGGACAAGAACAAATGACAGATGACATAGCTGTCTTCTGAGCTGTGCTTTTATTGACCTATTTTCCAATTATAGCATTCTCATTTTAACATGGTGTATTATGGATACTCATAAAAAACAGTGGATAGCTCTTATAAAAGTAGACTACATATTAGTATGAAATGGATGTTATAATATTTTCTATACAATTTACTGAAAAGAAAACATTAAGAACAGAAAAAGAAACATGATAGTGAAGGTCTGAATTATCGATAACTATTTCAGTAGTGCTATGATAGATGGAACACCTATCATTTCAGCACATATTCAATGTGTTTTATATTGCATACTAATATTATATGTTGGTAGTCTAAAATAAAGATGTTCTTCTTTATATTTTTCCTCAGTGGCTGACTGAGCAGAACTCCAAAAATATCAGAGCAACTTTATAAGAATTGTTTGCCCTTGGCAGGCTCCCATTTAGCAACATGAGTCATAAGGAAATCATGTCACTCCATAGTGTCACATCTTTGCAATCACACGTAAGACAAGGATGAGTATGTATGTATGTGTGACAGAATAGATTAAAAGTATATTGTACAATTAAATTCAGTGAAGTCGTCGGCAGATGATATCAAAAAAAGCTAAAAAACTAAGCATATAATATTCAAAAATTAAAAATATATTTATAGGAACACATTTTAATTTAGTCATCCTTCCTTAGAAAGTATCAACATCTTGTTAGTATTTTTAATACTTCAAACATATTTTGATTGATGCATGACTACTTAGTTTTATTCTTTTCAGAGATGTTGATAAAATGGAACTTATGCAATGTGATATATTTTAGATACAGATCATGTGTCTCAATAATAAACATGTCTAATTCATTATTTTGTTATAAATAAATAAGAAAATTCCAGAAATAAAAGTTAGCTTTATAAATCTGTTGACTAAATTATTCATAATTTCAGGCAAAAAAAAAAACTCCATCAAGAAAAAATAAATCTTTCATATTTTTGCCTAGAATATTTAGCAGTTATTGAAAAAGTAGGTCAGTAAAATAACTGGATTACTGAAAATAATGAGAACTGACAGGTAGCTACTAGGAGTCTATACACTATAGATTTTTGATTTGAATGTTTTTGTAAATCTGACATTTCTTAGGAAACAGAAGTGAATTAATAAGATTATGCTAATTTATAGCATAAATTAAACTGTTCGATAGGACTTATACTATGAAAGACTTTTTCTGGGCTCTGTTAAAAGCTAAGTTTTTAGTTGTATTAGTTTTATATTTTTCTAAATTAGAAATATTCCTAATCTGTTACATTAATTAAATTATTCTTACATGCAAGCATACTTGGGACAAATAGGTTATAATGCTTAACTTCAAAATGATAGTAAAAATTCATAGTATTATATTTTGAAGTTTAGACAATAAAAGTAATCTAAATGATGTAAGGAAAATAGGTACAGGAAACATACGTTGCATCATAATACTGTTTCCCATAAATAAATTTAAATAGAAAACTAAAATAGTCCTAAACAATAGCAAACATAATGCTCTGATTTTTAAAATAATGATTTCACAGGTATTTTAGACTTTTGCATTATTTTGTATTAAAATTTAACACATAAATGGGAGGCTATAATTTTAGAAGAGTGACAGTGGATTTTCTCATGAAGGCTAATGTTTGAAATCTATTTTTCTGAAATGGTTTCTTATGCTACTTGGTGTGTTACTAGATTAAACATTCTCTAGATTTCAAATTGATGGTATATGTCTTTGCCCCCACTTGAAGATTCCATGTCAAAAATGCTGTCTGAAAGAAAACTCATCGCTCTAATGTGTATTTTAAATCTATTAGTAAAGGCACTTTCCACCCTTGTAATTTGCATAGAACACACTGAAGCAAAGAAGCTCACAGCGCCTTCCAGCTCCATGCTAATAAGGTCACGGGGAAAAAAGTTATTTCACATACATCTACACAACATCCATGTCTTTCTCTAGACTACATTGAATATTACTTTTTCACTTATACTACAAAAATTAAAACACTTTCAAATAAAATGTATCTTTACCAATTTTCTGAAGGAAATTATTACACATTGCCCTTAACTGATCTATTTTTAGGAGCCAAAAGCAGCAGGGTATGTCAGAAAGGGCTGCTTCATGAATTATGTATTTGTCCTTTTCCACTTGACTACATCCCCTTTATTTTATGAATCTCTGAAATCCTGAAACAGTAAATTTTAGGTTGAAATTTACAGAATCTTCTAGCCACATGCTTGTCCAGGTATATCTTTCTGCTAGTTCCTTGTGCCTGAGAGAGGCCACTTCTAAATTCTTTCTTTATAAAGTATATGAAATATATTCTTTTTCAAAAAATGGACCTTATGGATCATTTGCAATTGTTTTCTTTTGCATCAGAAAGTTAATGATCAGAACTTTCATTTTAACTTCTCTAAAATTGTAAGTAAGAATTCAAAGTATATTTATTTCTTGGAATTCAAATTGTATTGTATAACATATAGTTATTTATTGGTTTTGTACTTTACTAAAAAATGAAAACAAATCACCAAAACAAAATAAAATAAAAAACAAATAAGTCAGACAACTCTTACAATTTCTGTTAGTTGACTTTTGTAGCTACATAAGTATAAACCTTATGTGTACAAACTTCCTCCATAAAGCTTTGTGGAACAAAAATAATTCTGCTAACATCTGTGACTAATACCCCAGAAATAAGAGAACTTTTTGTGGGCCCTGAACTGAATATTTAACATAAAAATATTGATTTGTTCCTCAGTCTCACAAAAACATTTACTTTGGACATGAATAGCAGGGTCTGTTATACTGAAAGAAGTTCTCCCTCGGACCTTCTGCACCCCTTTGTCTTTATCTAATTCCATCATCGCAGATACCAAAGACCCCTGTTCACAATGATTTGCAGTTGCTTGTCATGCGTGACCTTCTGAATTTTGTCTGCTATTTTCTTTGCCCCTAGAAAAATTGAAGGTGGAAAAACAGTTTTAATGCCTTTCCCAAGGGTCGCTCATGCTTACTGCTCTTGCTGGAACAGGTGAAAGAAGACAAAACTCCTTTTCTATAGACTGTGTTTTTAACCTTAGAAGTCCAAGTCAGACTATTTAAGTAAATGCAACTTAGGCTATTACCCATGATTCTGTCAAAATCATTTTATTTATAACAAATAATTACTACATTTCCATGGAATAATTTTCTGGAAAAAAGACGTAAGTGTGCAAATGCAAAATTTGCAAAGTTCTAAAATTTCAAAACTGTCATTGGAGAAAGGAAGCTATCATTGATTCATATTTATCTCTCAGCTACCATTTATTTCCTTTAGAATTTATTCAAAGTATCCTTCTAAACTTTGCACATATATATATTCCTACTTATACATATTTGCATGCATATATATATATATATATATATATATTTGTTCATATATATCTTTGGAACTTATATAACTCCTGTCTTTATAGATAAGACAAAATTTCAAATGAAAATACGCTCTTTTTCAGATGCTATAGGCCATTGGTTTGTTAAGAGTACTCATTTTATGGTTTTATAAACTTTATGCTTACTTTTATTAGCAACCAATGTTTGCAACCAATACAAAAGTATCCCTCTTGTTTCCAATCTCTTCTTCATATGATGATTATATTTAAAGATGATAAAATTATGAGATGAGTATGTATGAGTTATGTACCAAGAACAAGTTAGTACACTTCTCTGTTGGTTTATTTCACAGTCTGTTTCCCGACAGTGCTTAGATTTTCCTGAAAGGATAATAGTGTAGTTTTCCAAACTGATGTACATATGTAAGTATTCATACCTATTCACATACACATTCTTCAAATTATTAAAATAGCATTTATTTCCACATTTACTTATAAAATGCATAATTTAAATGACTTTAACATGGTTAGGAGAATCCTAAGTCATTTTATTCTAAAAGAATTAGATACTAGTAGTTTACTAAATTCCCCAAAATTATATATGGAATACTACATGTGCCTCCTTCTTTATCCATTTTTTAAAAAGCTAATATGAGCAGAAAAAATCATATACTCTTTGACTAGAAAGTTTGATTCTCCAGTGTTCAGGCTGTTGCTAAGACTATGACTCTGTAGAATACCAATATAATGGAAACTGAAGCTTGTAATATTTTTTCCCTTTGAAACAGAGTCTCTATTTTTTGCTTTTAATTATAAAGAGATGCACTATTAGTAATCATCAATTATAAAACAGACAATTCATACGCTATTTTCAATTTCTTCTTTACATTCCTTTACATAATCCATTTACAATTATTGAACATTGTACCATGTTCCCTAACAAAAGAGAAATGAAGACAATGGCAATCATTATATCCAAAATATCTCAATGTTAAAGATTACATTGGTTATTGAAAGCCATTTATTATGAAGTGAAGTCAACCTGTCTTTTCAGTGTGAAACACTGGCCATTCACTTTGCATTCCAGAAATGAGTGTTCCATGAAACTCATGTACCTTTAGGGCTTGACATCCTCTTACTACTCACAGTTCTCTAATCTTTGTTCACAGTGAAGTGTCAATTCAAATAATATCCATTCTGTAATAATTTTCCAGTTTTCTCGCTCCAAACCAATCTCACATTCTTCTGATTATAGAGTCCTTTGTTTATATTAATATTGTAACAATTATGTGTGATAGTTTCTCCATTATTTGTTAGCTTTTTAAGGAAAAAGACCAGCTGTTACTCTTCTGTATTCTTTTGTAGCACCTACTCCTCAAAATGTATACCAAATGGGACAGAATTGCAAAGATTCATCATTGTGATGATTAATTTCATGTGCCCATATCACTGGGTCATGGGGTGCCCTGATCTTTGATTTTTTAATTAATTAAGTTTATTGGTACATTTCAGGTACACTTAATGATCACATTCATCCTAAGGATTTTGTACCTGTATATGATATATCTTGATATTCCCCTATTTCCCTCCTTTCAACCTCTCTTTCGCTCCTTATTTACAAAAGGTTTGTTTCCATTTTTTCTTAATTCCTCAGGTTTTTTTCTTTTCCCTTCCTTGATTTTCCCTTGCCATTTTCCTCAGCTCACCACCCCATTTGAACATTTTATTCCTACTTTACAGTATCTATTATACATTTTGGTCTTTGCACTTTTGAGTACTTCCACAAGAGAAACTATGTGGTTCTTACACATGTGTGTCTGATTTATTTCATTTAAGAGTATATTTTCAAGGTGCATCCATTCACCTAGAAATGTCTCAAGATTATCCTTCTTTATGGATGATTAGTACTCTATTGTATAAAAGAACAACATCTTTATCCATTCATCGATTGATGGACATTTGGCTTATTTCCAAGATTTAGCTATTACAAACTGTGTATAAACATGGATGTGAATACATAATAAATCACTGTGGTATGATAATTGTAATTCTTTTGGGAACATACCAAGAAGGGGAAAAGCTAAAGTCAAATGGAATTGCTAATCCTATTGTTTGAGGAATCTCCACACTGATTTCCACAGTGGTTCTACCAGTCTACACTCCCACAAAGGCTGAAGAAAGGTTGCTTTTCCCCCAAAGTGCTGCTAGTGTTTGTTATTGATATCTTCATAATAGCCAATCTTACTGGAATGAGATAGAATCTCAGTATTTTTTTTAAAGAGTATAAAGCAAAACAAAACAATAGAAGAAAGCATATCAGAGCAAAACAATGCAAGAAACACAGGATTTCAAAATAAGACAACAGGAAATCAACAGTGGCTACCATAATGTCTCTTGTTTTCTTCGAAATAATTGTTCATATCTTCACACACAATGAATTCAAACAAAGAACAATAGTATGAAACCAATAAAAACAAAAGAATGAAAGCATTACAGGCCTTCAAAACCAGACAATAGGAAAATCAACAATGGCTACCGTAATGTCTCTTCTTCTCTTCAAAATAGCTGTCCACACATTCACACATATTGAAATCAAATGATACAGAGCAGACTAAAAACAATCGATAAAAGCATTATTGGATTTCACAAGATGATAGGAAATCAGTAATGGCTACCATACTGTCTCGTTTTCTTCAAAGTAGCAGTTCATACCATCACACGTAATAAAATCAATTCTTGTAAACTCTTTAGAAGTTCTATGCTTGTATAAGCCTATACATGTACATCCATCCTTTCTGTATTAGAGGAAAAGACAAAACAAAACATAACAAATTACAAGAAAAACAAGAAAATCAGTGTTGTTTTAATTTTCATCTTTCGAATGACCAGTGATATTGAACATTTTTTCATATATTTATTTGTTGTTTCTACTTTATCTAAGAAATGTCTATTCATTTTAGCTGTTCATTTTTGGACTGGATCTTTAAATTTGAGGGTTCTGATTTTTTTTGAGTTATTTATATATTCTAGATATTAGTCCTTTGTCTTAGGAATAGCTGGAAAAAATTTTTTCCCACACTGTGAGTTGTCTCTTCACTGTGTTGGTGTTTCTTTGTGATGGTTCCTGCGAAATTGTGGCTTTGTAAATTCTTTGCCTGCACATATATCTTCAAGAGTTCTACCTATTGTTTTCAGCAGATTTGGTGTTTCTGTTTTAATATTTAGATCTTTGATTCATTTTGATTTTAGTTTAATGCATGGTGGAAGACAGGGGTCTAGGTTTAATTTTCAGCATTTGAAAAGCCAGTTTTTCCAACACTATTTATTAAAGAGGTTACCAGTCTTCCAGTGAATATGCTTGGATCCTTCATCAAAAAAAGAGGGATTGTGTGTGTTTGGAGTTGTTTCAGCATTTTCCTGTCTGTTGTTTAGATCCTTGGGTCTGTTTTTTTGCCAGTACTATGTCCTTTTTATCACAGTATCTTTGTAGTGAAGTTCATGTTAGGGATTGTGATGCCCCCTGCTTTGCATTTGTTGCCAAGAAATGCCTTTGATATTCTAGGTCTCATCTGATTCCAAAAGAATTTTAGTATTGTTTTTTCTAATTCTATGAGATATGCTTTTGGAATTTTGATCAGGATTGTATTAAATCTGTATAAAAATTTTGTGAGGATAACCATTTTACTATATTGGGTATTGCTACCCAAGAACAAGGAATATCTTTCCATTTTCTGATGTCCTCTTCCATATCCTTTTTCAGAATACTTTAGTATTGAATATATAATAGCCTTTTAATTTCTTCATTAGATTGATTCGTAGGTGTTTCATTTTTTTTTGATACTATTGTGAAAGGTATAGTTTCCCTAATTTCTTTCTTAGTGAGTTTATTATACATGTACAAAAAGCTATTGATTTTTGGGTGTTGACTTCATACCTAACTATGCTACTGAATTTGGCTATTAAACCTAGCAATCTTTTGGTGAACTTTTTGGGGTCTTCTATACAGTGTATCATATCTTCTGCAAATAGTGATAGTTTGACTTCTTGTTCTCCTGTCTTTATTCCTTTTATTTCTATATCCTGTCTAGTTGCTTTGGATATTTCCAGAACTATTTTGAATAAGAGCAGTGACAGTGGAATCCTTGTTTTGTTCCTGATTTTAGATTGAAATCTTTCTGTTCTGTCCATTCAGTATTATTGTCATGGTTTGTGTCTAGATGTCCCCTCAAAGCCTCATAGAATCATCTGAGGGGGTATTTCAGAGGTGGCTGAATCTAGAATATGTGATGCTGGGAATAAGGGCATGTGATAATTTTACTGATTGGTTTGGCACTGTCCTAATCCAAGGATCTTAGAGTATAAGAGTAGTTGTTAAGGTTTGTTGCTTTTGCTGTCTTCCACTACCATGAACTGTTGCCCCTCTGCCTTGGAGTCCGCCAATTATGGGCTGAAACCTCTACAAACTGTGAGCTAAATAAACCTTTCCTCCTTTAACTTTTGGCATTAGGTATTTTGCTTCAGTAATGATATGTTGGCTATTGGTTTTTAATAAGCAGATTTTATCATTTTGAGACAAAGACCATATATTTCAATTTTCTATGGGATTTTTGTCATGCATGGGTGTTGGATTTTGTCAAATACTTTTTCTGTATTTATTTATTTATTTATTTGCGGCACCGGGGATTGAACTCACAACCTCGCACTTGTCAGACAGGTGCTTAAGTCACTGAGCCAAACTCCCAGCCCTGGTTTTTTGAGGCAGGGTCACACTGTGTAGCTCTGGCCAGTCTTGAGCTCACGTTGTAGCCCAAGCCAGCCTTGAACTCACAACGCTCCACCTACCTCAGCCTCCCGAGTGCTGGGATTAAAGGTGTGCACCACCACGCCCAGTTCTTTTTCTGTATTTATTGAGATATCATATGGTTTTGGTCCTTGGCTCTGTTAATATGATGTATTACATTTATTGATTTACATGTGTTTAAGTATTCCTGGATTCCTAATTGGTTGTCATGTATATTCTTGATGATTTACTGCATTGTGTTTACCAGTATCTTACTGAGAATTTTTGCATTAAGGAGATTGGATTGTAGTTCTCTTTTTTGGGTGAATCCTTCTCTGGTTTTGATATCAGGGTTGCTTCCAGGAATGAATTTGGGAATACTGCTTCCCTTTCAATTTAATGAAAGTGTTTCAGAAATAGCAGCATTGTCTTCTCTACACTTCCTGAAGAATTCAGCAGTGAATCCATCAGTACCTGGGTTTGTCTTTGTTGATAGGGTTTTAATTACATCTTCAGTTTCACTAACTGATACTAGTTAATCATGATATTTTTAAATCATGTCTATTTTGAGTTCTATATGCCTCACTTATCTTTATGTTAATTTTTTTTCACTGCCAGGGAAGTTTTCTACCATGACATCTGTGAACAAGTTTTTTATGTCCTTTGTGCTAACTCCTGCTGTTTTTCATTGACTCCAATAAATCTTATATTATTCTTCTTTGCATCATGGATTGAGTTCTAATGGCCCTTGTCTATTTTTAAGAAATCTTTCTTTTCATGATCACAAAATCCTGCCTTCTATATCTGAGATTCTGTCCTCACATTGGTTCATTTTGCTACATATTCTGTCAATGGAATTTTTAATCTCTGTATATCTGTTTGAATTTGTTTCATGAATTCTACCCCTTTCCTATGTTGTGTGTCCATGGTTTTCATCATTTTCCTATGTTCCTCTATTTTTTAATCTGTATCTGCTCTAGAGTTATTAAGAATGTCTTTCCTCATAGGTACAATCTCTGTGGTTATCTGAGAATGCATTTCTGAATTGATTTTTTTTCTAAAGCCTCACTTATCTGCTTTGTTGCTTCCACTGTTACTGCTTCAGAGAATTAAGGTGGGTGGCTTTTGGATTATTCTACCTCATTGACCCCTGGGTTTGCCTTTGGTGAACTAGAAGTCTGGGGTTACCTATTTTTTAAGTGTCTTATCATTTTCCATTTGTTTCATTTAATTCCTAAATCAATGTTTTCAAACTGCTTATGGTGAGTAGCTTTATTATGAGTATTTAGAACCCTTAGGAAATGACTACTTATCAGAGGTGCCTTCAAGGTATAGATGGCTCTTGGGTTTTGAGTCTGTTGCAAGATGGTACCTCTTCAACTTATTGGTGATAAGAAGTTGCTGTCTCTTTGGCCCAGGTCCTGGATTTTTGGCACTTCCCTATAGTATTTTTTATGGCCATTAGGCAATCTCAGTGTTGGTATACCAAGAAGAACAATTATTTAAAACAATTATGTCACTTTGGCTAAAGTGGTACAATCAACAATGACAGTAGCATCAAATTCAGCCTAGAAACTGACATACTGAGGTAATTATTAATTTGCAACTTTTCGCCATGTGAACTAGATTTCTGGTTATATAACAAAATCTAAACTGAACCAGAAAATTGTACATAGTAAATAAGAAAATTTAAAATGGGTTACAGGAAAAATAGAAATAGAAGAAGAAGACGTTAGAAGCAAGGATGGAGGAAAAAGGAAGACCATGAAAACTTTGGGAAACTGGTGAAGAAGACAGGAGGGAAAGAGAAGGAAGAAATAAAAACAAGAACAGAACTGAGCAACAACAACAACAACAAAAACTGGAAACCAATTCCACACTCATAAAAATAAGAACAATCAATATAAATCAAAACAAAACAAACAAAGAAAAAAGCAAGAAAAAAGAGAAAGAAAGAAAAAGAAAAAAGAAAAAAAAAATGTCCATGTCAGTGTGTATCTCTGCTGACACTGGTAGACAATGTGAACAGACAGAGTCAAGATCCCAGTTGATTGATTCTGGTAAGCCAGCTGTAGCATTATGGCAGTGCAGTGGATAATCTCAGGAAGATTCCACTTTTATTTCCACTGAAGTTCAGGTTGGTTTCTGTCTAGGAGGCTAGAAGCAGACCTGTTCAGCTTGCAGCAGTCTGTGCAACCCCTCCAGCTTGAACTTGGCTCCCTGCCAGCTCAAACTGTTCTCCCTAACTTCCTGCTTATTTTAACTCAGCTCCCTTACCCTGACACTGAGGGTCACTAGATGGAGCAGCAACTGAGAGCAGTTGTTCTGAGTTCTGAGCACAGTTAGTGCCTCACCAAGATGGTTCTCAACCAATTTCCCTTTCCTGATACAAGAACCAGAATAACTCACTAGCTACTGCAGTCAACTGTAGGCTTTGCTCTGCTCCACTAGTGCATTTCTCTGTGCAGGACTCTCGAGTCACCAGTAGTCACTGTATGTCTGCAAGTTTGAGCTGCCCCTCCCATGCAATGAGTCAGGGCTCAGGGGGAAGCGCTGCATATCACCTACCTCTTCATTGAAATTTCTTTCTTCATTTGCCCTTTGGGCTTCAGATCCTTTCTAGGTCCCAAAGGCCCACCTCCCTCCTTCATCTCCTCCTCATGTTGCTATATTCCAGTGTCTGGATTCCAAGTCTCAGGCTCTTTCTCCACTGCTCCTAACTCCACCATCTTCCCAGAAGCCTCTGTGTGTATACTTTGTGATTCTACTTTATCTAAGACAATTTAGTGGTCACTAGGAAAAAAATTCCACATAAAGTGATGAGTTCACCCCTTTCACCTCTGTGCCAATGGCTCATAGTGTTTCTAAAATGAGAGGAAGGAAATCATTATCTACAATTATGTCTTTTCAATTGTGTCATTTAAAACATTAACCTGTTTTTAGCAAGGCTGTTTTTAGACAGTCTATCTTTACCAAACAAATTCCAGCTTTTTTGCAGTACTTTCACAGTGAAAATGTAATCTAGATTATTTGCATATCATTAACACTAGATAAATTTTTAAGTATAATATATTTAAGCCTCTATTTTCCATTCTTAAGAACAACGTGGAAACAGTAACTTGCAGACAGACCCAGTAAGCATGGTTCTAGAAGGATGTATATGGAAACAGGCATCTCAGAACTCTTGTGTTGTCAAACATACATACTGGTAAACATTTCTCATTATAGCCTTCTCTTGGTCTTCCAAAACTTAATATCATATTAATGGCTCTGGGAGGAGATACAGTAAAGAAATATGTTTAGTTATATTTTACAGACTGTTATCTAGGGTGATAATAATGTGCAAATGTATATTCACTGATTATAACAAATGTACCACTCTGGTGTGGGATGCTGGCAGTATAAGGAATTCTGCATGTTTTGGGGGATGGTGGTACTTAAGAACTCTGCTTTCTGTTCAGGTTTTGATGTGAACCTGAAAATGAAGTTGATTTTTATGAAGTAGGAGTACACGGAGTAATCTAACCATGAAATCTCCAGGGGTAACATCTTTGATTCATTGCAAATTAAACATTTTTAGATGAAGACTGTACTGATTCTGTTTTCTCTTTATAGGTGCTCATACAGGACAAGGGTTAGATTGCAGGCATCAAAGATCAGATGCACAACAAGACGCATTATAGCAGTCATTGTTGATTTCCTATTATCTTGTTTTGAAGTCCTGTATCACTTTCACTGTTTTGTTTTAGTTGGTTTTATTCTGTTTTATTTTGTTTGATTTTATTCTCTTAAAAATAGATTTTAAAAAAAAGAACAGATGCGCAAGTGCCAGGTGATCTCATATCCCCCGGTCACAGAGGTCTAGAATAAATTATAGTGGAAAAATGAGAAACGGAACTGATTATCTTTCAGGAACTTTTCCAAGATTCTTTTCAAAATATCACCTTCCTTTCTTCTGTATTTGATTTCAAATATTTCTCTCAAATACTGAAAAAGTGAAAAGAAAATGATAGGACCCATAAAGTACAAAGGGGAAGAAAGTGCCATTAACAATTATGATAGATGTAGTCGAAATCTGGAGTGCTCTTAAATTTTTAATTGTATCTCCTAATTATAGTCCTCCTGGCACTTTCCTTTTGTCAGTTCCATCAATACATGGTGGAAATGACCTCAATACATTTTGCTAACCAGATCTTAACATGTTTTTCATTCTTCAGTCATTTAAGTAAAAGCATTCTCAAGACTGAATATCCAGTGAAAGGTGAGATCTCCTTCTTCAGTCAAAATGACTCCCATTTACCTTTAGTTAGTACATCAGATGGAATGTTGTCTGCTTGGCTCAGGGCTCCTGGCCTAATGATCTGTGCTGTAAGAACAGTTGCTTAACTTCCAGGGTAGCTTCACATACAGCCCTGTACCATCTTTTTAGGACACTGAGTACTTGAGAAAGCTATGAATTGCTGCTCTTAAAAGGTTGGTACAGAATCATACATTAGCTGTGTATTCAAAAAGTGATTTCAGTAAGAAATTATTGTTGATTCATTTCTACAACTTAGAAATGGTGGACCAACATCTTCAAGAAATGAGAGAAAAACAAAGGGTTCTTTATTCAGATGCTTATTTCTTCTGTTTCTTTTTATTTTAGTTGTATCAGAGCACTGATATTTTATCAAATGTCTGAATAGGCCATAGAAAACAAAATTCATGCTTCAGAAATTATCAGAATTAGTGGGTAAGATAAGGTGACCACATTTATTCAGCAGCTGTTTTGTGCCACAGTTTGTGCTATGCTAAGAATAATGAATTATCATGTTTATTTTTCATGGCTACTTTGTTGCCATCCTTTCTTGCAGGCAAGTAAACAATTGGAGACTTAGATATGCAAAGAGGTTCTTCAAATTTATCCAGGTAATAACAGACAAAACTGGAATATGAGCTCAGTTTCTCTTTTGGGTTGCTGACCTATCCACAGAAAATTCAAACTGGCAGAAATTAAAATTATCTTCTGATGCTGAATATATATTTCTTTGACGGTGATGCACCCATTTCTGAGTACCTGAGCATTTTTCTTGTGTTATTAGAGTCAAAATACCAGTAAACAAAAAAGTGCAAAGAAAAATTTATGGGCTTGTGAACAAGATGTGCCTGGGTCTGAATCTCAATACAGCAATTTAAAAGAGATATAACTGGGGGGAAATTTCTTAATCTCTCAACTTTCATTTTCATCTCTTCAAACTACTAATATCTGATCATAAAAGGAAATAAATATAAAATATGTAACATATATATACTTATTAAACACCAGAAAAAATGTACAGAAAATAGTTCTATATTTTGTGTTCAGTTGTTGGAAACTATTGCAGACAATGAAACAGATTCAAAATATCAATTTAATATGCAAAAATCTGAGAATATTTTAAACTTTAGAGTATGGAGCAATTTGGGGAAAAAAGTATATATTAGTTTCTCCAATGCAAAGTAGGAAGTGCCAGTAAAACATTACAAAATAGCCTAATGTCTTGAGAAAAAAATAGTTCTAATTCCTTCATTGTCATAATTCTCTCTCACTTAAAAACATGAATGGTTAAATCACTGTTAACATGAAGGGAGAAGATGCCTCCATGCCTATGACAGGCTAATGCCATCTAGCATGAAGACAGTATGAGAAGCTGGAAAGAAGATGGAATATCACCTTGGCAAGGGAGCCCCAAGGTGAGACAGACCTCTTCGACTTTTGACCTCTGATCCTAACCCCAGACAAGAGGCACCTGTGCTGTGTATTTGAAATATGTGTACACTACTAGTACATTGCTCTTTATACTATTTCTAGGCCTGAAAGTTGGCACTGTTAATTGTGTGTACATGTGTATGTGTGTGTGTGTGTGTGTGTGTTTGGTTTGGTGTTTATGTCAAGCATTTTATATCTCAATAAACTTTACCACCAGGTCTAAGTGACTTTGCTCCATGTTTGTGCTACTTCTTCTAAGAACACAAAGGTGGAAGGAAGAAAAGAAGGAAGGGGAAAAAATCTCAGCAAAATCAGCAAGCAGAAATGGGTCTGAAGTCTAGGAGTAAAATCTGATTGGTCAGAGATAAAATAAAGAAATTACTTTTCTCTGCAGAGTGGGATTAAGTATGACAAAATTTATAGTTACAGAGGTTCTGACAAAACCTCTCTTTGTCTCCCATTTTCCTAACTCCACCTTTTATATACCATTTAAATCAATTTTATATTTTAATAAAAATACTCTAAATGGCTAATAAAAATATTGTGATTAGTATTATATGATGCTTTGGAAGAATTAGCCTTGCTGGACTATCCCAATTAATTTTTTCCTTTCTAAATTCTTTTTTTTGCTTTTCTCTACCTCCTGGTTTACTGTATAGTCAGCTTTCTGTTCAATACCTCAAGGGAAAACTATGGCAGAAAGCAGAAAATGCAAAGTAAGCATCCATGGTTCTATTTAACTATTTCATTCACTTATTCTTTCAATATAGGGATCTACTGAGAGATTTCTGAACTGGTAGCATGTTTTCACCCTAATTTTTTTTACTCAATAAACATTTATGTATACACTATATATAAAATATCTATTAACATATATATATATGGAATACATTTCACTAAATTGCCAAGGTACAGTTTATTCTGCATGCTGGTTACAAAAAAATAAAATTTCAGGGAAACAAAGTTCCATTTCATAGGAAGGGAAAAGATAGTAGAATAATAATGATGATGATGATATGGATTTTACTGTTAAATAAGGAATTACCTTGATCTTGATGAGTTTTCTATACAGCAATTAAACCTCAGGAAGAAGAATAAAGATGGGACCTGAACACACAGGGACACAGAAACCTGAAAGGGATTTTCTACAGAGAATGATTTTCCCTAGATTATAAGAAGGCAACGACCAGTCAGCCATGGTCTCCTTAGTATTAGATGGTACCCCTAGGATCCATTTCCTAAGAAAGCATGGCAAGAGGAGAAATGGCTTAATAATACTTCTAGACAGAGAACATAAGTCCTCTCCAGATTACTGTCAATGAACTATACTTGGAACTCAGACAACAATAAGATCCCGGTGCCTGTGAAGACCATGGAGGCCAGGACGACAGCCATCTCAGAACTATCTATGACCCATATCCTTAAGTTCTTGGCAAAAAAAAGCCTTCAAAACCATATCACAATCCTGAGTAGAGACACCCCAATAGGAATTGGGGTTGTGGGGTAGAAGTATTCTTTCCCAATTAGCTAGTAGAATTTGGTCTGGAGTAGAAATTTGTAGCTCATAGTTTTAGTCATTCATGCATTTATTTGCAGTTCTAGGGATCAAAACTAGGGCCTGACACATGTTAGGCAAGAACTGTACCACTGAGCTACATTCCCAAACCTAGGTAATTTATGGCTTTATGTTAATTGTTTTCAAGTACATGAAATAAGATTCTTACCTGCTATTCCAGTATTGCGACTGAGTCACCTGCTTTAATATCTATTTCTCAAAGCTACACTAAGGCAACTGTCAAATTCTGTTTATACATCTATAAATATTTCTCACAACTGTTTCTATCTCTTTATCTCAAATTACTATTTCCTGGGCTTATTTCTTTTAATTGTTAAACCAACTCTCTGGTCAGTGCTCTCCTTGAAGTCTTACTGTTCTTTAACTGATAGAGTAACCAGATGATTCTACTTAAAATCCATGGACCTGGATTAAATCTCCAGTACCAGACACACAGACAAAATTCATATCCCACAATGCTACTTCTGTGTTTGATGCCCTTGAGTAGTTTCTCTCAGCCACAGTTACAAACATGACCCAGGAGCCCTCCATGCACCGATTCTTCTCTTTTCTCAATCTTTCTCCACTCCTACATTTTATTTTGATTTTTGTTCCAGAACATTGAACAGCCGTATATTTGTTCCTAGCTCATTTCCTTTGCTCAAGATGTTCCTTCTTGGAATTACCTTCATTTTTGCACCTACTTTGCCTGTGTGATTTCTAATTATTTTTCACATTGAACTCTGGCATTCTTTCCATCAGTAATCTCTGATCTTGCTGAAGCCTGCCACCTGTAGTACTACTATAACTTATGTAATAACTGCACATAGCTTTTCTTTATAGTTTGTGGAAATCTAATTATGTATTGTTGCTGAGTATAAACTGTGAGCTCACTGAAGGGAGGGACCATGATCACCCATCTTTAAGTCTCTGTTTTCTCAACAATTCCTGGCCCATAATAAGTATTCAATTCATGTTTGTTGAACTGAATGAAATTATCTACAGAGAAATCTGGCAACACTTCAAGGATCTTTCATCAGGAATCTAATTTTAGAGAATCCAGATGTTTCTAGGCAAGCAAATTAATGTGCCAGTAATTCTTGAGGGACCATCAGTGTACACTTTGCCTGATGAGTTTAAGAACTTATCAGGTGCTGCTTTCACAGATGGGAACTTTGAGAACTGTTCCTAAAGTAAAACACTAATTATGTGGATGTGCCCTTCAGATCTGAGTTCAGTTCTATTATCTTGATTGCTGCAGCAATCATAATTATAAAATAGCAAGAGTTCTCTGCATTTTTATACCATTTCACGGTATACAAAATATTTTCTTACACATAAGAGTTTGAAAAGATTTGTGAGGTATTATTATCTCCATAGTATAGATGAGATAACTGAAGTTCAGAGAGACTAACCCTACTAAATTGGAAATCTAGGATTAAACCAATTTATTAGCCATTCATGCATGATGTTTGTTAAAGTCAATAATCATAATTTCAGAGAAATTATGAATTCCTCATTTCAATTAACTTCTATTATAATTTCTAACTTAGATGTAGGATGTGCTAATAAAAATGTAAAGGATGATATTTCTGCTACTATTGCTTTGGTGTTCTTCAAGTTAATCAGTCAAAAAATTAGCTTCTAGTAAATACATGAATAACACAAGATGATTGCTACTGCTGTCTGAAGGTGATGCAATGCATAGCTAACTGTAAAACAGCATAGGAGTGGTATAGCGAAATTGGGAGAAATAAGGGAAAGACTTTCAGCAGCCCCTTGGCCTCACCTTCTTTTTTCTTTTTCTTAACTCAGCACTCTGTATAATAAACGTAAGGCAACTGGTATCTTGATACATTTGTTCTGTATGCATACCTGATTTCCTATCCAAATTGTCAAATACCATAAACACAGCATTCATATCTCATTCAGTCTCATTGAGTCACTCATGGACATTCTTCCAACTGTGTTTGACTGAATGCATGCTGCAAATATGCTTCTGTCTTTTCTTGTCTGATATACGTCTTTTCTTTACTCTGTGTTCTAACATTAAAAGCATAGTATAAGTTCTTCCAACCTCCACATTTCTAAGACAGATGAATCAGTGTCAAATAATAAAAGATGGATGATAAGTTAAGAGACTCTGTGATCTATTACAGTCAATCATAAAATTAGATATAACTTCTGTAGGTAAAAACTAGCAAGCCAAAATAACTGTCACATATTATATTTTTACCTCACTTATTGATGCTTCAAATAAATTGTGATTTTTTTACTTTAAAGTAGTAGGAGAACCAAAATAATTTAATTTTTGAAATTTCTATGTTTTCAAAAAAGAAATACAAAATTTTTTATTTTAAAAAGAATAAAAAGAATACTACAGAATTTCAAAACAAAATAAAAGGAAATTAACACTGGTTAATACATTGCATATTGTCATCTTCCAAGTAGTTGTTCAGATTACAAGATAGAAGCATAAATAAAGTGATCAAATAATCATGCAATGAAAACACAAACTGGTATTTTTGAAGACAATATACATCTGTGATTCCAAGAAATTCAAATAAAAATAATGTTTGGATATTTGAATAAATCTAAATGGAACTATGGTCTTTTGGGACAAATGTAAAATACTTTCTGGCCTTTGAGTATATCTCTTTGCACAATTCCTATTTTAAGGATTTCTGAGTAGTACTGACTACAGTTGTACACTAGCTTTCTAATATAAATAAGTTAGCAGACCTGGCTTATGAACAAACACTATACTGGATGCTTAAATGTTAAAATTAAATAAATGTCTTATTCATCATTTTTCTTTATCCTCCTCTTACCCTCCCATCAAATCACCACCCTATGTTCCACAGCCTGAATGGCAAGATCAAAAGCCTGAAATACTAGTGATATTTTGCAGCAAAGAATAGATGGAATCCAGATGGATGGAAACCTTTATCTGATTCCTGTAAACATGACCACACTTAACTATTGCATTAATTTTTTTGTCAATGGTTTCTCTGTTCTTTTAGCTTCATGAATTCTGCCAAAATATCTTTCCAAAGTGGGGGCACAAACACTTGTAACAGAATATAGCACTTGTACTGAATGAGATTCATAAAAAAAACACTCTTCTCCAAAAAGTTTGTGCTAAAATCTCAAATATTAACTTGTTCAGTATTGTCCTAACCTAGTGAGGTAAACAGTGGGTAAAATAGCAGTATTTTAAATTGTGTTCAGGTCAGGTGAAAGCTAACATGATTTACTCTAAATCAAAATGGAAGTCAGATAAATGAAATCTAGGATTTTCATTTGCTTCTTTGTATGTGAATAAACACTCACTTGAATTTATTCTACGATAGGTGAATTCACAAATAATCCACTATGTTTTTATTATTTAAATAAGGATGCTTAGTTAACACATAATAATTTTCATTAAAGTCTTTAGAATAAATATAAAATTTTAGTGATTTAGAGTAGCAGTGACCAAAGTAGCTACATGTTACAGTAGAAATAATAATGAATAATAAATCAAGATTTGCCACATTTGAGATCATGGTCTAAGGCCAATTACTAAATCTTCATTTGGAAAAACAAATGAAAACAAAAATCTGACAGAAACCATAAGTATCATTAGAACTTCCCTGAAAAATATCTCATTGAGTTTTAATGAGATGCTAAGTCTATTATCTATAAAGTGATAAATTATCTACAAAGTGATAAATATATCTGTATGCACTTGTTTCTCAAGGAATTATACATAACTTATGAATACACATACTTCACAACTAATGGATGGTAAGTGTAACACCTAGACTGATAAAATAGAAACAGCACACAGAAATAATGGTTCCGACTTACAGAACTCCTGCCACACACCATGTCTGAAGCCCTTTATATCTATGAGTATTGATTTATTTCTGCAGGACAATCCTAAGTGATAGATACAGTATGATGTTCATTAAAAGATAAGGAAACTGATGGTAGCAGTTGTTTTTTCTACTGTTTTCTTTTTGCAGAAATTCTATATTTGGCAAGGGTGACAGATTTTTAGTTATTCGCATCTTAACACCCAGGCTTTCCTCCTAAATAATTTCTAGCTAAATCAGGCTTAAATTGCAGGTAACAAAATGTTAAATTTTGAAATTTGCTTATGTAGTCTGACTTGGTGTTTCTCTTTCTCTCTCTCTCTATCTCTATCTCTCTCCATCTCTGTCTTTGTCTCTTTCTCTCTCTCTCTCTCTCTCTCTCTCTCTCTGTGTGTGTGTGTGTGTGTATGTGTGTGTGGTTTGTGTTGAGAACCCAGAGACTGGCATTTTTGAAAAAGCAATATGTTAAAGGAATGTCTATATTGTATGTTAAAATTTATTCTAATACATATTATAATGAAATCAACAATCTTAGAATGGTATTTCTTAATTTAGGAAACAAGAAGTATAACTTCTTGGAAGTGGAACAAGAATCCAGTTCAATTTGAAAAGTTACATTATCAGATATATTTCAGCTTGCTGAAAAATCCACAAATTGTTTATAATGAAAACACGAGAATCTGTTGCATTTGTGGAAACATTGTTAGATTTGGCATCAAAATTCCGAATTAAAATGCTTTTCTATAGTTTTTTAAATCTATAATTTTGGGATATTCAAATAAAAACAAAACATGTGGAAATTTTGAAGCAAGCATATATTCTTTATAATCTATGTTTTGCTTAAGGGATAATTGAACTAATAACTTAATGCTTTCTAAGTGGATTACCTTCCCTTACATACAGAAACAGTCCAATTTACTCAGATATCTTCATTCTAAACAGATAAAACTTGAAGTGAACTTGTAATATTTAGATAAACTAATTTCACTATGTTATATAAGAGAGTTTCAACTTTTTATAGTCTTAATAAAAAAGTGTGCTTAAATTATAGTAATATCAACTTGTTGCCAATGTTACAAAAATTATTAAACTGAATAACATGTATGTTCAATAACAACTCCAGTGGGCTGAATATTGCACAAAGTGTCATGAAGATTGCAAAACAATTTTCAGAGTCCCTGAACCATTGTATAATGTAATGAGTAAATCTGATTTGTGAACTTGAAATAATTTCTGAGATATACTAAAGTGATATGATTAAGTGTTCTCCCTAAATGCATTAGCAATTAGTAGCTGGCTGCTGGGACAAAATATCTAACACTTGCACCTTAAAAGAGAAATTTATTTTGACTCACAGTTTTAGAGGTTTCAGTCCATGGTCTACCGGTTCCAAGGTAGAAACATCACAGGGAAGCATGTGGTGGTGGAATGAAATTGTTCCTTTCATGGTGAGCAGAGGCGGAGCACAGGAGAAGGAAGAGCCAAAGAATGAAGGGTCAGAAATCAGACACAAAAGCTACCCAGGCACATCCAGAAGTGTGCTTTACTAATATTTTAGGTCAATTAAATTGGCAATCAAAATTAACCACAAAAGTATCATATAAAGATAATCTGAGCTGGAATAATTTTTATAATACATCTAAAATTTATGCTATATGGTTCACCAGAACATCTAACAGACATATATTAAAATTCTAATATTTGCCAATCTGGATACCTATAGCCAATAAACATTTTTAAAAATCTATTATATTTTAGTTTTATATAATGCATAGTGCAGACTACAAAGGCAATTATGATAACAGACTGTATAGGAAGAAAAAAGAGAACAATACAGAAATATCATGTAAGTCATTCTTATGGCTTGTATCTAGCTGTCCCCTCAAAGCCCCATGCAATCATGTCATAGTTTTAAAGATGACTAGATTAGGTTGTGTGAATGTGGATTAAGGGTATGATACTGGGCTTAAAGGGGTAGATAATGGAAGCTCCACCCAGAGTATGGGTGCCACCAATCAATAAACTTGTGGCCTGGATGGAATGTGAAGAACAGAAGAAGGCAGTCTTGCTGCTGCTGATCACTGCTTGTGCTGCTGCTTCTGTTGCTCACTGCTGCTTGCTGCTCACTACCTTCCCCTTGTCATGCCATCTCCTCTGGGATGTCCCTCTACCATGATGCTCTTCATTGCAACCAGCCAGCTATGGACTAAAACCTCTTCAATCTGTGAGCTGAAATAAACATTTTCTCCTTTAAATTTGAATGCTGGGTATTTTGTCTCTGCAAGGAGAAAAGTAACCAGAACGATCATGATGTGCAGAGTGCAATAAAAGGCTTAAGGGACTCAGGTGTTATGGCTGTTTAAGTTTCCCCCCAAAGCCTCACGCAGTCATGGAGGCTGCTGAGTTTTAGCCTTTGTGATTGGTTTTTGTCTAGCACTGGGATTGGTGGTGTGAGTGCTGCACCAGCCCATAGGTGGGGAGCTGGCATACAATATAAGGGAGGGAGGAGGCATGCTTTCCCCTATTGCTCTGCTTGCTCTTGTCACTTGCAGCCACCATAAAGGGCTGCAACTTAGCCATGCCACTCTGCCTTGGATCCAGCTGAGTATGGACTGAAATCTCCAAAAAACTCTAAGCTAAATAAATATTTCCTTCCCTATTTTTGGGTGTCAGGTATTTTGTCCCAACAATGAGGAAAAAGTAACTAAGACACCAGGCAAGGGAGTTAACCATTTCCAACTGAAGAAAAGCTCAACGGGTATTTGATTGTAAACTGTAAGTGATAGAAAAGTGTCTTTGAAAGCAATCAGGGAAAAGTCTACCAAGATAGAAGGATAAGAACATATAGAGGGAAGAAATATTTGCTTATTTAGGAGAAATAAGAAGGGTAAAATTAGGATACCTAATCAAGTAACCCAGGATAAAATCATTTTTTTCTTTGCTTGCCAGCTTCCATTTTTTCCAAGATTATCAGAAGAAACATATGCACAAAAGTGAGGACCAGCCAAAAGAATAATCTTTATTTCTTTGAAGTTGTGACTTTATACACTAATATAATAACTCACTGAGTTAGGTTGACCTTAACGGAGAAAAATTTCTATTTTCTTCTAGGCTAGGGATAGTCTCCAATCTAGTGCCAGATTGTGTAAAATGATAGAGTCCTATCCTGTGCTACAAGTTAGCTTTCTAGTGAAGCAGTGGTTTATAATGGGCT
Source organism: Dasyprocta punctata (assembly GCA_004363535.1). Classification (NCBI taxonomy): domain Eukaryota; kingdom Metazoa; phylum Chordata; class Mammalia; order Rodentia; family Dasyproctidae; genus Dasyprocta; species Dasyprocta punctata. The sequence goes on from RJWM01002863.1 coordinate 89,061, forward strand.
TATTCAATTATATTGCTCTGGTTCCATTTCTGGAAAATAAACTTCAGTGAACTTTATTTACCTTATCTAATTATTTCAACAAATATTTAAATGGAGTTACAAGTCTTGGTATGCAAAAGGGACAAAAGATCTCCAAATCATACTGTTGCAGGTTTGTATGCACGATATAGGCATGCACAAATTGTTTCTTTCTTTCTCTTTAACTGAAATCACCCATGAACTATCAGACCTTAACCCCTCTGATCCAGGGTATTTAATCAATTCCCTACCCTCAGTCAGACTACTTGGAGAGATTATCCTACAATTAGAAACAGTCTAGCTTTGTAAAACAAAAACAAATAGGCAGAGACTGGTTAGCCAGCTGGCCCAACGAGAGAAAAGAGGAGTCCCTGCTGCTCTGCAGATCTCAATGCATGAGTATTTTTCCAAAACCAAATATAGGCTCTTCCAGAAAGAGGTATAACCTGGAACACTTTACTTTCTGCCTGCTTCATTGAATGGAAGGGTAGATAAGACCCTGAAAAAGAACATCTGAGTGGATTATTTAAAAATAATCAAAGTAATGACCAAAAATAATCATCTGTGTTGTGGAAAGTGCATTTGATAGTTCTAAATCAAAGTAAGAGTCTCAATTAAAAATCAAAACAAAGAAAACCTTAGAGATCTGGGTTTGATGGGGTGTAACTCTGTAATCCCAGAATTTAGGAGAGTGAGGCAGGAGGATCCCTGAGTTCAAGGCCAACCTGGGCAACCTAGTGAGTTCAAGGCCAGCCTGTTCTACAAAAAGAGACCGTCTCTGAAAAGCAAAACCTCATAGAAATACCCAGAAAAGAAAGGGTTATGTTTAAACATCAACCAGATGTAGAAAAAGTGTGAAATTATCCTGTGGCAAGAATGTCCCTTGCGAAAAATGCCTGCCTCCCCACCTCTCTTCCCTCCCTGGTCTTGTGTTGACTGCAGTGGAATTAGAAGCCATGATTAACAACTAGCAAGAGAAAGTGAAATGCACAGAACCTTACAATACATCCATCCTTACATAAAGCTTATATTCCTTATTCCCTGCTCCCTACTCACATAATAGTTCATGTCAGGTCAAAGAGAAATTTTACCTTTAAATAAGGTTTGAAATGCTAATGATTGGCTGGAAATGAACACAAGAACTGAATGGAGTTGGTGCTTTGGTTAAAATGCCATAATTTTTTTTTTATTTGCATGTGATCTAAAACATCTTGGACTTGCTCATGTTTTAGTTTGAAGGCAGGGAGAGATGCTAAAACACACTAATTGAAGAAAAGACAGTTTCTTCAATTAGTGGTGCTGGGAGAATAGTATATCCACATGCAGAAGGATGTAACCTCCTCTCGCCATACACAAAAAGCAACAAAAAAAAAAAGGAATGAAAGACTTAAATATAAGACCTGAAACTATAAAATTACAACAAGAAAGAAGGGAAAAATGCTTCAAGACATTGGAATGACAGCATTCCCAAAAGCACCAAAACTCAAGCAGAAAATTGACAAATAGGATATCAAATTAAAATGTCTTTGCACAGCAAAAGAGTGAACAGTCAAGAGACAAGCTACAGATATCCGAATTAATACCCAAAATATATAAAAAAACTTAGAGAACCCAATATGAAATAATGATATGATTAAAATCAGGTAATGGACATAAATAGACATTTATCAAAACAAGACATGCAAATGCCTGAAAGATATGAAAAAGTGCTCCACAACATTGGCCATCAAGTAAATGTAAATTGAAACTACAATGAGTTATCACCTCACTCTTGTTACGTGGGTATTATCAAAAATTTCATGAGTACAGGTAAAGACATGAAGAAAAGGGACCTCTTACACACTATTGGTGGAAATGCAAATTGGTACAGCCACTGTAGAAAACAATATGGAATAACCAAAAAAAATTAAAAGTAGAGCTATCATATGATGAAGTAATCTCATTTTTGGCTGTATATGTCCAAAAGAAATTAAATCAGAATGTTGAATGTACAGTGCACTCTTAAGCTTATTGTAACGCTTTTCACAGTAGCCAAGAGGTGGAAACAATTAAGTGTTCATAAACTGGTAAACAGATAGAGAAAATATGGTACATATAAAAGACAGAAAACTATTCAACCATAACAATATAATTCCATGACAAAAGCAACATGGACAGAACTGGTTATTGCATTAAGTGAAATATGCCAGCCCCTGAAAAACAAAACCAAATACCACGTAATCTCACTCAAAGATGCAGTCTAAAAATATTAATATCATAGAATTTGAGAGTGAAATGGTATTTACCAGAGGCTGGTGAGAGTACAAGAGAGTAGGAAGAGAAAAGTTTGGTCAGTGGTTGCTAGGAAATAGGAATAAGATCTGACAAACTATTGCACAGTAGGGTGACTATGGAAAACAATAATGTATTTCAAAAAATTTAGAAGAAAGGACTTTGAATGCTTTCATAGAAAATACGCTAAATGAGGAAATAGATGTTTATCCCAATTTCAACATTTTATAATGTATACACATGTTGAAACATCAGTATATACCCCATCAATATGTCCAAGTTTGTGTCGATTTAAAAATTAAATTTAAAATACTAGGTTGGAATAGTAGCTAGAAATTTACCTGAAGAACATACTTATAGAGCTAAAACAAAAATGGCTTTGTGTCTACCTTTATATCATTGCTTCTTTTTTACCTTCTGTTATTCCTCTTGTTCCTATTAATATGGGAACTCCCAAATGTTCTGATTTAGATCTTAACTTTAAATATCCTCCCATTACAATCACACCTACCTCCACCAGTTCTACTGACACTATTCTAGGTACATTTTCTAAATGTGGATTGCCAGGCTTGACATGATTCTCTTGTCTAAGGGATTTGTTTAGAAGGCCTGCTGATTGCCTTTCTGAAACCTTCTCTACTCTTCTATAACACAACTCAAAGCTGCTTCACCTTTGGCTGTGATGTTTATGTGATGGCATTACAGCTCCCCAGGTTCTGCTAACTCTGCCTCACCAAGAGTACCTCAATCTTTATCAGTACCTTAGTTCATGTGCTTCCTAGTATGTTGCTCTCATGGGAAAGACATTTGCCAATTTTTTTGCTTGTCTTTTTCTTATGATCTAGCCCTGCAATCATTGAATAAAATAATAAAATGTATCACAAAAATGAAAACAAATTCTAACAAGACTGGTAAGAGCATAAGTTTGAGAACCATAAGTGTCAAGTGTGAGGGCTTCAAACCAGATTTTAAACTTTTAAATTTAGGAGTAAATATAAATCTATAAAGTATATTCTCTACATTTGAGAGTAGAAGTCAGATTGCCCTAAGATCAGGCAGTAGGTGGGGATACAGGAAGTGGAGGAAAAATGTCTGGACTTTTATAAGGTGCAACACTGCAACAAAAGAAAGAACTAGGGATTTCAATTTAATGAGGTGACAGAGCTGAAAAGGGGGACTATTTTCATTTTTAGAAACATTGCAATAACTTTAAATGTTTGGTGACTGAATGTTTGATGGAAAGGATAGAGCATATAACCATGTGATACAGACAGAAATGTTCTCAGAGAATTAAATATATTCTTTTCCTTCTCCAAGTCTCCCTAGAAAGTGTGTGTGGTCCACATAACTACTGTAGCTAATGGACCAAAAGTGCACTAATGCAAGACTGCATTCTACATAACCTCTTCTCTGCAGCCAGGGTCATTCTGAATTCTCATGTTGCTATAGTTGTGTCTCAAGTTGGAAAATGTTCTTAATGTCAAGGTACCAGATACTTTAGTTGTCTGATGCTGCATTAAAAATTATCCTAAGCAAACATTTATTATCTCATCATTTCTTTGAGGAAAAATGGCATAACCACAGGTTAACTATGTACCTTTGATTCAAATTTTCATCCAAGACTGCTGTGAAGCTATTCTCTGGAGCTGTAACCTCCACTGAAGGCCCTGCTGTGGTGGAGAGGATCTACATTTACACCTGCTGCCACCTTTCAGGGCCTCACCATGGGTTTTTCTTTATAAGGTTCACTTATAACAAAGGTTATTGGTGTCCCTCAGAGGAAGTAATACAAGAGAAAATAAAAAAGAGGCCTTAGTATGACAACTGGGGTCTCTATATTCTTCAAAGAGATAATCTATTAGCTCTGCAGTATTTTATTTGTTAGAACTAAGTCAATAAGCCTAGTCTATACTCAAGTACATGAGTTAATTCAAGGAGATGTAGAACATGTGAATACTATTCCCAAAAGCAGCACACTTACAGGACCTAAACAGTTAGACTGAGGAGGTTCTCCAAACTTTCAAGTTGCAAACTTTCAAACCTTTATTGTAAATTTATGGAGCACTAGGTAATGATCTTGCTCAGAGTAACGGTAATTACTCTACCAGCTCATTAATCGTTCTTACAGAAGCTGCCAATCTTCAAAGCAGAGGACAGGTTTCCTCAGCATCTGTTTGGTGAATCCCCATTGAAGCCAGTGGCCAATGGAGTCAATAGAAAGTTGACCAGGCAGACAGCTGGATTCCTTTCTGGAGATCGACCCTTTATTGTCTGGGCCAATAGAAACTGAGAACAACTGAGGGTTTCTGGCTAGGGCAACTCTCTGGTGAACTCCCAAGGGTTCCTCAGTGGACTTTGGGTCATGACCACTGAAAATCTTCACTGATCTATCATCCTTATTTTTCTGCTAGTAGACTAGGTACTCTCACTAAGGCTTTTCAAGGGATTTTTAGATTACTTAGATTACCCCTCCCTTCAGAAATTAAACTGAGGTAGCTTGCAACAATTGTTTATATTCCACAGCAGCTAGCAGGGGAAGGATTTACATTTGCATCTTAAAAGTTAAAAAAAAAAGTACAAGAGAGCAGGAATCTGTTAACTTTCCTGTTGCTATGACAAAATATTCCATTCCCACAATTTTTTTAAAAAAAGGAGAAATTTATTCTGGCCCACGTTTCAGAGGTTTCAGTTATGGTTGGCTGGCTCCAAGGCAGAAACATCATGGCAGAAGAGCACAGTAGAGAAAAACTGCTCCCTGCATGGTGGCCAGGAAAGAGACAGCATGGGAAGGATACCAGAGATACATACTCCTCTAAAGGCATAGCCCCAAGTACCCACCTCCACTAGCTGAGTCCCACCTCCAAATATCACTCTGAACTATGATTAATCCACCCATGAGTATAGCAACCCCATGATCTAATCAGCACTCCAGGAGTCTCTTAATATAGCCAAGTTAATACACTGCACCATCCTTAAGGTTATATATCGGATGAAGGATTATACCCATTAGAAGGTAACTTTACAGGAGTAAAAACAAGTTTTTTGCTTTGCTGTTGAGATTTTTAGGTTGCGAATTCAGTATACCCTCATCCATCATAAATAATAAAAGAGACCAAATTCACCTGACCCATCCAAAAACAAATCATGAAAGTCAATGGAAATGGGTGGACATATGCATCCATCAAAGTTGATTTTAACATTATGTGCATAAGGGACTTCAAAAGTACTTTGATACACTAATTTAGACATTATACATGTATAAGTATATATGTCTTTTTTAAGGTTATTCTACATAATGTTCAATACCATTAGTCTCCTAATTATCTCTGTGATAGAATCTTTTTTCTGTAGTGATTATCTAAGGCTGCCTGTATGTATGACTGTTAAAACATGTCTAGAGACCTTACAAGCAGATGGTTCTTTGGATCCTCCTACAGACTGTTGGCATGAAAGTGCAACTAACAACTTTCTGTGATCTTCTATGTCTCTACTTCCTCAATTTAGTTACCAAAATTGATTCTAATTTTTTTCTCACACCTCAAGTTTTGATAATCGAAAGTAGGTCACTCTGTGGCATGCAAAACACACACAGTAGCTCTGTTCAGAAAGACTGGGAATTCAGACACTTTGAAAGTGTTCAAAGTAAAAGCCTGCACTAGGAACAGAAGCACAAAATGTATTCAAGTCATTCTGCAACAAAACAGTATAGAACTATCTCTTCTAATATAGTAAAATATGCTAATGGTGTTTATTGTTCATTCCATACAACAGTGGTGGCAAACCTATGGCACACATGCTACAGTGGGCTATTTATATCATTGAAAGCCATCGCTGGCTTAGGACATATATTGTGTTTGAACAATATAAGAAGGATTAGCATTGTCTTCATGTCAGTAAGCTGGTTCCCTGCATCCATCCTATTTCAGGAGCTAGACATTGATCTCAAACCTCAAAACTCACCTCAGGGATTTGTATTAGGTCTAATAGTGCCTCCCTCAAAATTTTCATCCTACTAGAATCTATAACTTTAAAATGATTTGGAAATAAGCTCTTTTAGCTTTAATCAAATTGAGATGAAGCCACGCTAAATTAGAGAGGGCCCTTAACCTAATTTGAATGGAATCCTTATAAAATGAGAAACATTTAGACACCAGACACAGAACACAGGGAGCATTCATGTGGAGACAGAGACAGAGATTGGAACATTATCTCCATAAAACAAGAAATAGTAAGGAACACTAGCAACCACTAAACAAAGCAGAGAGAACAGATTCGTCTTCAGAGCCTCCAGAAGGAGCTAAGCCTGATAAGATCTTGACTTTGGTCTTTCAGTGCCCAGAACCTGCACAGAATACATTTCTGCAATTCGCTCAATTATGGGACTTCATGCTGGAATTCCTAGGAAACGAATTTAAGAGGACAGGAAGAAACATGTACCAGGGAAATTTGGCCACTTTGCCTCACCCCTTTAAGAACTCAACCCCATCTTCTGCTCTAACTCCACGCACAGCCTTGGAGGCAGGCCCAACCAAGCTTCACTTCTAGCTGCAGTTCCCTATCTGTCTCCCACTACATCTCAGCCTTAGCCTCTGTTTCAGCTTCAAGGGCCAGCAGGGTATATAGTACTTCTCCTGATTCAGTGAGAAAGCAAGCTCCAGGCCAGGTCCCTCTTAGTTACTATTCCCTGAGGCTTTAAGAGTAAGTTGGTTATTGTTCCATGGAAAGTCCCATCAGCTAGTGTTTCAAAATAGATTACAAAAACAAATTTCCTGCTTTCAAAACAAATGTAAGATCTTTGCTTCATTCTTTTTCCTATTTATTGTCTTAATTTTATTATTTCTCTTGTGTTCCTTTTAAAGAGACGCTTTAATCATTTATTTAAGGTAAAGTCAACCAATTACAATGTTTAGAAGAAAACAGGATTTCTGTGACCATGAGTTAGGCAACAGTGTTTTAAATTACACATCAAAGGTATAAATGAAAAAACAATAGAAGAATGAAGTACTGATGCGTGCTACAACGTGGATAAACCTAGAAAATATAATAAGAGAAAGAAGACATTTACAAAAGGCTGCACATTCTTTGATTCCATTTATATGAAATGTGTGCAATAGATAAATCTGTAGAAATATAATATAGATTAGTTGTTGCCAAGAACTGGTGAAGGGCTCAGACATGAAGAGTGATTGTTAATGGATAGAATGTTTTTTTGGATGATGAAAATATTCTAAAACAGGACTGAAATGATGGTTACTCAACTCTTTGAATACACTGAACACCATCAAATTGTGAAAAAAATCAAGGAAATATAGTCAAAGATCTTATTTGAAGTTGAACTTTACAAAGTTCAATATAGAAGTGCAAAATGAATTTGGAATAACATTCAAATTAAAAGTTTTGCTAAGTCATAATATTTTAAACATTATGCTAATATAAGCTATCTAACCTGGCAGAGTGGTGCACACTTTTACTTTCAGAACTCTGGGAGGCTGAGGTAGAAGGGCAAATATTGTGAGCCAGGGAAATTCAGTGACTTAGGGAGACCCTGGCTCAAAGTCAAAAAGAGCTGGAGATACAGCTCAGTGCAAAAGCCTTGGGTTCAGTCCCTACTAACAAAAGAACAACTATCTAAAGGTCCATATATTTTTATACTAAGTAAGCATGCTTTTAGAATTAATAGTGAAAAAACTTATTTTAATAAGTATATTTAATATGATAAAATGAGTATTTTTCAAGTGAAAATATTTTATAAGGATTATTTTTGCTTAATGAGAATTTTTATTCAAATTTTCTTGGCATTATCTCTTAGGCATGGGCTAAGCTCCTGTTGTAGATCAGGTGGTTTCCATACATCAACTTTCTCAGATGCATCAACACTTACATGTGTAAATTTCCATTGCAGCATTCCTTTTCCTACCTTTCTTACTTTATTTTCACCTTCAGATAATTGATGTGGAACAGAGAAAAGACTTTTTACTTTCCCTTTCTTAGCAATGCTTGGAAAGCAGGAATCATGTAGTATAGAGTTATGTTTCCTTCAGAGCAATGTCATATTTGTCAGGGACTTCTGTGGTTTTATGCTTGAAATGGAAATCTAGAAACACCAGGTCCTCTCCTCTGTTTCTTCATTTTCAAAATACAGAACATTATTTCAGATTACTAGTTTCTTTCCACTTGGTTAAATTAAAGCATTTTAAACTTCTGTTTGTAGTAAGTCCTTCCAAATTGAGAAGCATTTTTGTCTAATGATGCACGAATGACATATGAATTTTATTTTTATTTTTATTAGTTCATATTTGCAGTACACAGTAATTAAATTCATCATGAGAAGTTGGTACATGTACATAACACTTCTTAATTCTTTTTTCATCCCTTTCCTTTCCCTCCCCTCTCATTTCATTTTTTAGTCTCCTTCCCTTTTACAAAAGGTCGATCTCTGTTTTCAATTGTGTATCTTTTATTTTGCTCTTCACCTACTAATTGTGTTTCTCATAGAAGAGAAATCTTGCAATACTTAAGATTGTATGTCTGATTTATTTCAATTAACATTACAGTCTTAAAGTGCAATCATTTTCCTACAGCTGACTCAAGTTTATCTTCCTTTATGACAGAGCAATACATGGTAAGAAGGCACATGAATTGAATAAAATCATTGTTTTTAAAAGTCAAGGACAATCCCATTATCTTGTGTGATTTTCATTGTATGCACAATTTAATGAGAGAGAGAGGGGCATTTGGTCTTCTTTTGTGGCTGAATACCATATATACCACAAGCTAGAGATACTGCCCCATGCTGAAGTGAGGCTGAGAATACTCTTACACAATGAAAAAGGAAAACTGAAGTATTCTTCTTGGGCATAAAGAAAGAGACAAATGTTAATGAGTGTTATGAGCTCTCAAATTCCATAAAATCATCAACATAAACTATTTTCCTTTCCCAGAGAATATGTGAAACACTTTGTCCCCAGTTCTCCAACAGCACTATTGACGGTTTTTCCTTTTGAAGATTAAATGCCTACATTTTCAAGCAAGACAATTTCTTTGAAGTCAAAGTAAACCAGTGTCCAAACTGTAAGAAACAACCAAAAACACATAAAAGAGTTTCTAAAAAGTGTAGAAAATCCCTTTATAAATTAATGCATTGAAAGAGTGAAAGGTTTCTACACCGCAAATGTTAATGTTGTTTCGTTATTTTGTTTTGATTTGGAGGTAGAGAGACTTACAATCTGAATGTTTTCTTCTTAACTAGGGACCAAAGCAAGGATTTCATTTAGCTTTCTTGTGGAGATAAACAGTTTTGATTTACACTGTGTGTTCCTTATTAGAGCGTTTTCATTTAAAAATTTACTTTATTTTATTTATTTATTTATTATTTATTTATTTATCTATTTTTTGCGGCACTGGGGTCTGAACTCGCAGCCTCATGCCTGCCAGACAGGCTCTTAAGTCACTGAGCCAAACTCCCAGCCCTAGAGCGTTTTCATTTGGAAGACAGGCAATTTCAGGAAATGTTTAAATTTGTATCCACATATATAGATTCCATATTTGATTTTACATATTGTTTTATGCACAATACTTCCAAGCACTCTAGAAAATTAAAAAAGAACAAAAAAGGTTAATCATTGTTAAAATTAATTTGAGCCTACACAGGGTCTACTAATATATGAATGGTCACATATTTTTGACTAGAGAAGTTTCTGGAAATTTCTATTCCCCATATGCCCTATTTCAACAAAGTGTTTGAAAAAAATCACATTCTCATTAAGTACTATAAAAACTCCTACTAATCACTTGGGACAAAATCATTCTCCAATTCCTATTGAAAAATTGGAGAGAATTGAGCAACAAGTGCAGCTCCAAGAACTGTATATTATACTATTATCACAGATATTTTCTGACATCTGTAGTATTAAAATTTTATGTGGGAAGGATATTATAAAAAAAAGTCTAGTAAAGCTTCAGAGAGGCAAGGTGTGAAAGAAAGGTTGATAAACGCTGGTTTAAATTACTCAGCATTCACCACTTGGCAAACTGGTAGGGCTCATGAAGTATATGCTGACCTAACACTGAAAACAATCAGAATTTAGATGGGGCAGGGTGACCATTAGTAATTTCTATCACAGAAATGGTACATCCTTCAGGAAGGCATGGTTTACCTACTCTGATGAAATTACTTATATTTATGCTGTTCTCTCCTATTACCTATTTTATTTATTTTTAATTAATTTTATTGTCATATTTTATATATAAACAATATCCTTCATTATCAGGAATTCATACTTGTAAGTGATGTATCTTGTTTTTTCCATTTCCCTCCCCACCCTTCAATCCCTCTTCCTCTTCTTATTCACAAAAGTTTTGTTTCCATTTTATCATTCTTTTCTCATTTTTTCTTTTCCCTTCATGTTTCCCCCACCTCCCTTCCCAGTTCCCCTTCTCGTTTGAACATTTACTTTCTATTTCATAATATCTATTATATATTTTATTTTGATCCTTATTTACATGTTTTTCTCACACTAGAGAAACCATGTGTTATTTGAACATGTGAGTACAATTTATTTCACTTAAAAGTATGGTCTCGAGATCCATCCATTTTCCTAGAAATGTCTAAAGTGTATCCTTCTTTATGGAAGATCAGTACTCCATTGTATACAGAAGACTTATCTTTTTTATCCATTCACTGGTTGATGAGTATTTGAGTTGTTTCCAAGATTTAGCTATTACAAAATGCGATGCTATAAACATTGGTGTGCAAATATTGCTGTGGCAGGATGCTTTTAATTCTTTCAGGAAGACATCAAGAAGGGAAATAGCTGTTTAAAATGGAACCTGTAGTCCTAGTTTTTTGAGGAATCTCCACACTGATTTCCATAGTAGTTACACCAGTCTACACTCCAACCAACAATGGAGAATTATCCCCATATTTCTGCCAGCATTTGTTATTGGTTGATTTCTTGATAATAGTCTTTGTGGAGTGACTTAGAATCTCAGTGTGGTTTTAATTTGCATCTCTTGAATGACCAGTAATACTGAACATTTTCTCATGTATTCATTTGCTCTTTCTACTACTTCACCTGAGAAGTATCTGTTTCATATATCCATTTTTGGACTGGGTCTTTAAATCTTGGGGATCTGACTTTTTGAGCTTTTTATGTATTCTAGGTAATAGTCCTTTGTCTGAGGAATAACTGCAAAAATTTTTTCCCACTGTGGTGAACTAACTAATGGTAAACTTGTGACACGCAGCTGAACTGAATCAGCATGGTTCTGGGTATGGAGGCCCCGCCTGGGGATTGTTGCCAACACGATAAAAAGAACTGGAAGGGAAGAGGGAGGGCTGTTGCTTCTCCTGGAGAAGCATGTTGCACTGGCTTTCCTGATACGAACTCAACTGTTCGCATTGTTGGAGAACCTCTGGCGCTGAGGATGACTGGGGTTCACTTTAGGGGAGCTCTGGTCCTCACTTTGAGCATTGCTTCCTGGCTCCAGTGCAGATCCCTCAGCCTGCTTTCACAGGTCCTTCACTCCACTGGTGCAGACTTTCTAGCTTCCACCACTGACCCTTGGGCCTTCCCAGTGCAGATCCTTGATACAGAATTGCATGAGACGGTGACATGGTCTCTAGGTCTTCAACAGTATTCATGAAGGGCATTGCCATGGGATCCAGGCCCTCAGCTAGATTCTTTGGGTCTGTAGTGCATAGACAGATCTCCTGCACTCTTCTTCATTTGACTCTTTGGATGAATATTATAAAATAATCCTGTAAATGATGAGTCCTGTATTAAATCTTTTCCTTTAGAAACTCTGATTACAACATCCATTCTGCGGGTTGTTTCTTCACTCTGTTGGTGGTTTCTTTTGCTGTTCAAAAGCTTTCTAATAAGATAAAATCCCAGTTGTCAATTTTTTGTGGCATTTCCTGTGCCAGTGGTTTCTTTTTTATGTCTATGCCTGCTCCTGCCTTCTAGAGTTCTACCCACTCTATCTTGCAGAAGATTTAATATTTCCATTTTAATATTTAGATATTGGATCCATTTCAATTTTAGTTTAGTGCATGTCTAGGGATATGGGTCTAGTTTTAGTGTTTGGAATGTGGAATACCAGTGTTTCCAGTACCATTTATTAAAGAAGTTATCTTTCTTCCAGTGAAAGTGTTTGGTCTCTTTTGTCGAGGATAGAGTGGCTGAGTATGTCTGAATTCACATATTAATCTTAATTTCTAGACTATTGCTAATTAATAACTGATACTGTATATGAAAGTGGACTATATCTGAAGTGCATATTATGAAATATAAATTAGATGACATATTTAGGGGGGAAGTAGTCATATCAACATCTTCTTTACAACCATAAGACTTTGCTACCCATAAAAATAAAAGCAATATATCAAAATGTACAATTACTGAATTTTCGAATTTTAAAAGTCCTGTTTTTAACTTCTCTTAGACACATCTCAATTTGAATCTATCTCAGGTGGCTGTAGTAGATTAGACAAAGACTCAGAAATCAAGAAGTCCGGTCATGAATTCTAAGCATAGCATCACTCTAGTAGTGTGACCACAGACGTGTCATGTAACTTTTACGGAACTTTTATAGGACACATGAAGGATAATCCTATCGCAACTTGTCTCCTCTGTGGGGCTAGAAATGTAAAGCAGTCTTCATGACGTGGTTAGTTACTCTCAATTCAGCCACTGTGATGCTCACTCCTTTGAAGAAAGACACTCACCCTTTCCTCACTGCTCACTGCCATTGAGCTTGGCTGCCTGTGACAGAACAGGGAACACACAGGCTTCCTTTTTTCCCTAATGTTCATCCTTCTCCTTACTCTAAGTTTGCCACGAACATCTCCACAGCTGGAGAACTGAGGTGGGGATAACTGAGGGACCTGGTGATGGTGCTGTCCTGGTGACCTGGATGCTCTCTAAACATGTGATTGACTAAAAGCCTTCCTGGGAGGCCCACTCACAGTCACCAAGTCCCTGACACTTCCAGTCCCCTTCACTATGGCTTCTGGTTGTCATTTCCAAGATCAATAGTCCATCTGCAACTCATTTTGTCCCTCTAAGTGGAACTAAGTGAGAACTTGAAGCATTACCCCCTCCCTTCCATGGCTTAAACTTAGTCAGAATGCGAAAAATTGAATGAAGGATTGGTTCTGCTGATTCTTGGAAAACCCAAAAACATCTCATTAAGTTACAATAGACAGCATTATAAGAAACGGGTCACATAATGGATTTCTGGATATTTGAATTTGTTAGTTCATGTTCAAATCAAAACTAAACCTTTTTTTAAAATAAGGTATTTTTTGCAATTTATGCTATAATCAAATCCCATTTACTCTTGCCTTCAAAAACTGGCACAATGATTTTAGATGTGCTTGAGATTTTATCATGCCAGGTCTGCCAGAGAAGAGAGAACAAGAAGAGCAACAGTTGGAAAGATGGAAAGGCCACTGTACTGCTGATGTGCCACTCCTGCTCCTGTGCATTGGGTTTCAACACCTCCTTGGCAGGGGTTGTTTCTAAGAGGCAACAACATTACAGCATCATTTTGAAGTGTTCATGGTGCAGTGAGAAAACAGCAGTTTGAAACCAGAAGTATTTATGTTTTATTTTGATATAATTGAATGCTTGTCTAGAAATAAGGTTGAATAAAGTAATACATTTTAAAGAACATAACCTAAGAAATGTTTATAAAAACTACTTCTGGGAGTAAAATGAATCAGGAAAAAACAGGTTAGAAGTGACCAATGTCCCCAGTGTATGTGACATAAGGACCTGACCACTGGACACTTTTTTCTTTCATTGGGCTGGAGTCTAAAAACAAAACTGGCCTGTATAGTTGGTTTTGAAGTTCAGTCTAAACTTGTTGTATGTTTCTATCACTTTAAGCATGTAAAATAAAAATAAAATAAATATGTAAATGTTTTCTTTTTGAAAGAAAAAGTCAAATAATTTAAAACAGAAAGAAATGACACATTAAAAGTGAAGGAAATAAAACTTCGGTCCCGAAACTGTTCTTTACAATTCTGCAACCCATGCAGGCATAGTCAGCACCTCTCTAGTCTCTGTGTTCCCGCCAATCTTGGCTGGTCTACTTCAGGTCTCCATATACTGCATCACTCTCCTCTTGATGAAATCTTCCTCACTAAACTAACAACCCCATCGATATGTGGCAGCAGATGTGTCAATGTTGTACTAAACTTACAAAAATGCCTTATGATGTCAAACCAAGTTTATTTTTGAAAAGTTGTAATGCATGAATCTAAATAAAACATATTAAAATAGACTGTAAGCATTTACAGTGTGATATGGTCAAGATTTATCATAGTTATGATTTGAACATTGTTACAGTGTATCCCACAAAGTTTGTGCTTTGAGCTCAGTCCCTAGTGGCAGGGCTGAGAAGTTGTAAGACTCTTTAGAGGTGAAGGCCTATTGGCAAATCCTTAGATCAGTGGAGGAACTGTTCTTGGAAAGGATTACGGTAGTTCTTGTGTGACCACCAAGTTCTTGAAAAAGCCAGTTGTTTCAAAAACAAACCCTGAACTGCTCGCTGAGTTCCTGGTTGAAGGTATGATCTCTTCCTACCTTAACTGCTCCTGCTGTTGCCATAAGTCATGGGTGGCACAGTCCAGGCACTCTCACAAGACCTTATGCCTAAACTTTCAGGCTCCACAACTGTTTTCTTCTTTAATAAGTAACTTTGCTTGAGGTACTGAAATAGACTACTATGATAATTAAAAGTAATATTTGTGTTTTGTGAATTTTTAGAATGTTAACAATGTATGTATCAAAGAATAATTAATATTCTAACATTATTTTGTTTCTTATGCTTAATGCTTCAGTTTCTATATGATTCTTACATAGCTTTTAAGAATGTAGAATATTTAAATTCTCTGGTGTTGTAATGACCTACATATTTCCTAAGCACCTATATTTAAGTCTGTTTCACAAATATATTTATAAAAATAATCTCAATTTTTAATGATGACAACATGGTGAGCAAAACTTTTTAAAAAGCCACTAAATAAGAAACATAATGAAATTTGTACTTATATGCCTGGTAAATGTTTTATCCCTCAGATTTAAATGTTTTTCTTCATTTGCAAGGGAATGTTATAAAACAAATCAATACATCTATCTAGCAAAAATATATACATATTACATAGAAATTAACAAACTATTTAACGTTGGAAGTGCAAAGTAAACTTACTTTCCGAACTTAGTTCAAATAGTAGTAGCTTAGTAGTTTGGGAATGAACTCAAGAAGTTATAAGGTTATTATGGGATCTGAAGTTAAAATACCTCACTCAACTGTAGAACTGTTTATTTTACAAGTTGCATGGAAACTGTGAGTCTGTATTTTTAGGGCTAATAAAATAAAGGAAATAGAATAGACAATGCTTGCTAATAGCACAAGTCCCAGTTTTTCATTTACAGGTTTTACTTCAAATTTGTCATGCAAATTCAATTTTTAATATGTCCTCCCAATATTTTTAACCTTAGTTCCTTTCAAATTATTATTTAAAGAAGATAAAATTTTTTCCAAGCCCCAAATAGATGTCTCAAATCCACTCCAAGCTACCTACAGTGCATCGTAGAAATATTATCGCATTTTATATGGCATAATATAGAAAAATGTGTGTCTGTCATAGATTGAATCATGAAACAAGTGTCTTCAAATAGGAATATAGTTTATTAATTAATATACACCTTTATCACCTTTAATGTTAAGGAAATTCCAATGATCACTAGCTTTAGGCAGAGTTCTTTGCATTTTAAGCTTTTATTACAGAATCTTTCAAATATACAGGAAAGAGGAAAGACAAGTACAATAAACACCTACATGTTCCCCACCTACATTCCATATTTAATAACCGTTTGCCAGATATTTTTATCATATGTGTGTATATATAATGAATTGCTTAAAACAAGTTCTGTGCTATTTTGAAATGAAATATGCCTGAGTGAGTTGGAATCAGTGAAATCAATGCTTTAAAGTCATAATCAAAGAGTGTCATTTTCTTCACTTGTGACATACATCATTTTCTGCTTCCCTTTCAAATTACTTGATTTTATCAAAGCAAATATATTTACATTTATTTTATTCTAATTTTACACACTTTAAGAGTGAAGGAAGTATAATAAACTCAACCGAGTGTCCACATCTCATGTACAAGAGTGATTGAAAACTATGACGGATGTTTAAATTTTAAAAATATATAACACTAAAACACACACTGCCATGAATCCCCCTCAAAATATTCTCACTCACTTTGGACACATTTATCAAATCATTCTTGTTACTTTCTGAAATGGTTTGGGAAGTCCTCTTTGGTGTCTTTAAGATAAAAAAAAAAAATACGTGAATACCACTGCTCAGTGCCATCCAATGGAAAGGTAGAGTCATAAAAACATTACAGTGCGTCCTCATCTACTTTGTTCACTAATTCTGACATTGGGTGACCTCAGGTTCCTCACCAGTTCAAAACAACCACGAAAAATGATCTTTTTGTGTCAGTTCAGGACATCGAAGAAGCAACAACAGTTCAGCTAAATATACACAAGAAAGAGGACTTAAAAACTTTTCAAAAAATGCCAAGAATGACGGGGTAATTGTATTTGAAGCAAGAAATATTTTGAGAGGGATTAATAGCAGTGTGTCTTTTATGGAAATAAACTTTTTAAAATTAAAACATTGTATTTTTTGATCACGGAAAATAAAAACATTCTCTTCCATAGTGTAACATTACTTTCTAACTTAATGCAACTAATAGTAATGTGCACTATTATTTAATGTGCAATTCATATTGAAATATACTAGTTGTCTCCAAATATACTTTATAAATGGTTATTCATGCCAAAATTTAATCAATGAGTACAAATTGCATTGGGCTATATTTCTAAAGTCTTAGGTGAAAATTCAACAGTATTCTCCCTCTAAAATAGTAACATTTGTATCATATTTGATTCCAAAACCCTATAAATTTTCTAGAGTCAGTTATTAATATTTCTGCGTATGCTATATCACTCTTAAATATCATAGTCAATACAACAAATTGCTTCACACATTTGTTTACTGTTCTTACACCATAAATAAACTTGAAAACTTACTGATACTGCTGCAAAACTAATTTAAAGAGCCCAATTATCTATATTTTGTATACGAGTTATCCTACTGTCTAGTCAGGTTTAAAAAGTACTGTTGTACTTCATATAACATGCCCTATAAATACACTATATACTTGGACAAACAGCGTAATTATTATACATACTTTTAAGAAATGAGATAAATTTAGCATATAATGAAAAAGATCAAGATTTTGATAGGCAAATAAGTAATTATCAAGTGTTAAAGACCAAAAAATCAAAAAATTTGTTTAAAATATTAAATACAGCATGTGGATTGACCTGATGGCTATAGAACAACAAAGTTTTATGTGACTTACTAATAAATCATATTCAACCTATAGGACCTCATTTTCTCTCTACTAATTAATGAATTTTTGAAGGTTAGTAAACAAAATAGTTCTGGAAATATAAACAGTACCAGCAATAAAAAAAAAAGGAAAACTGAAGTTTTAAGTTGACTTAAGTCAAACGAGAAGATTAGTGATCCCGTGTTTTAATGCATCATTTACCAGATGACTTTATGCTGCTAACTTAGCAAGTTAGACTTGTAATGCAATGACTAAAAGCAAGTAGACCAGGGAGCAAATTTCCTCTGTCCTATCTCTTTTCCATAACTGGTTAAAGAACTGCTTGGAAGAAGTCAAGAGAAAATATGAATTTTTTTTGTCTTTTCTTTTCTTCTCATTTCTTTTCTTTTCTTTTCTTGCTATATAAATTTTTGTCAGAAAAGTTTCTCTTCTCTCCTCCTCTCCTTGCCTCTTCTCTCTCCCCCTTCCCTTTTGCTCCCTCCCCTTCTTCTTCTCCTCTATTTTAGCCTCTCTTCTTTCTCTCTCTCTCCCTTCCTCCCTCCATCTCTTCCTGCCCTGTTTTCATTTTTTCTTTTGCAGTATTGAGGACTGAACCTAGGATCTTTACTCTAAGCTACAACCACATCCCTTTTTTATTTTTACTTTGAGACAAGGACTCTTGAACAAAATTTTACTCATGCACAAATGATCAGCCATGTAACCACCTTCAAAATAGAGCATTCTCAGTGATCTGACACAACTAATCACACACAGGAAGCTTGAACCTGCAAGGAAAACAAGAAAAAGGCATTGTTGACCTGCATAAAAAGTGCACATATTCATATTCAAATGGCATGGTAGATTAAACAGATGTCACTGAATCACAGGGATTTTGTGGAATGGAGATTTATTTTGGTGGAAATGAGGTCACAGTTTCAGAATAGATATAGTGCTTCATGAGTATAATCATGCCTCAGGTTTCTGTGCCTGCCTCTCAGATAAACCTTCAGGATAATTCTGCATTATTATTATACACCTCATCAGTGTGATTCAGCTTCAAATTAAGCAGATAAATTTAAACCAAAATATGCTCTTAAGAAGCAAAACAAAACAAAAACATAGCTCCACCTGAGTTTAGGAAATGTCATTATGTACTGCAATGTGGCCTGAATGAACATATCTGTTAGTATTTCAAGATGAATTCAGTCTCTTTTGTATGTTCTTAAAAATGAGTGCATTTATTCACTGTTATCACACCACCTGCTCCTGGCACAGTATGTTCTCACAAAGTGCCTGGGGAACAAATGAGTTAATAAATTAACACTAAATATAGATTTACTATAGGTGGATCAAAATTATTCAGTGAGTAACTATATTTACTTAACTGTGCATTTAAGTATACACAAACTTGACTTAACCATTTTATCTACATTTTGAGTAGTAACATAAATATATTACTAGATTTTACCTTTAGTGGAAGCAAAATATACATCTGGCAGATAAAATATAAACTTATGTTTTTATGATCAGGTAAAAACAAGCAATCCCTTATACAAGAAAGTATTCAATGAGACAAATTGTTTAGCAATACACAGTAAAAACATGATTTTTAAAATCTTTTAAGTTTTGAATTTGTTTTGATGACAAATAAATTATCAGTGCCTACTTTACTCTGCCACTAGGAGAAAAAATCTATAAAAAAGATCACAACTGGAAACCAAAATAGATCTTATAAAATAATTATAACCATAAATTAGTACTTTTTTATATTTTATTCAAATTCGTGACATCTTTTTCCTAATCATTGATTCCTAAAATACAATATCTTACATACATAAATTTTTCTTTATTCTTTAGTACATGTGTTTTTAGTTTCTGTTACTGTCATAAAATTTTATATGGACATGTGCACACACATACACATACACACAAACATACATATTACCTCAACAACAAAATATATTACAAATGAAACTAATTTCTACCTAAGACTTCTGATTGGAGACAGTGTTACTGGAATAACAATAAGTTGATGGGAAGAGAATGTTCTTTTTAAATGGCTAGTGTATATTTTTTTTGATTTAGCAGTTTCACACATAATATAACTTTGATGAGTATACCGGCCTAGGTTGGGAATAAGGCTGTGTATTTTAGGGAATTACAATATTCCAAATATTCTAATGTATCACCAGTGCAGCTGTTCCACCTGCATCCTATAATAGGATTAGAATCTGAATTGGAAATTTCTTTGGTAGGGTTCCAACTGTGAATAAAACCATAGCAACCCTTGAGTGCTAAGATATATTTTTAATGGGGATAAGTATGAGAAATTCAGTTTAAAAAGAAAGCAAAATTCAGTTATGGGGTAAGTCAGAGCCAAAAATCCTTAGCAGAGTAAACTGTCTTACCCATTTTTAAATAAAGACAAACTTGCCAGCAACAGGTTTAGACCAAAGTACCATACAGAACCTATTTCCTCTCTATGAGTTTTTTTTTTCAAAAGTTTACAATTTCCAGAGAATAAGAACAACAACCTATAAGTATATGAATTAATTCATCTTTGCCACATTGTAGCTATTTGTAGAAAATGAAAAAGGAGAAAAAAGTCCCAAAACGACCAAAGCTTGGTAAAATAAGAAGAATGTCTCCTGTAAAATATTTGTCAGTGCTCCTCCCTGAATCCAGAATAAACATTTTAAAATTAGTAGTAGCTGCCGCTGATGCTGCTACTACTACTTTTGCTGCTACATTGGAAAAAATGGAGTATAATCACCAAAACTTACTGAAAGAGGAACATTTTCTGGAGAGAAAAGCATGCATTTAAATACAGTATTTAAATGATTTCCTGTAAGGTGCCATAGAAAGTGGAATGAGGAGTATAAGATTAGGGTTTGTGTTTCATCAGTGTGAGACTTAGCTCCACCGATTTGAACAGTATGGATCAATAGTCAAACTTTTCAGAGCCAAGTACACTTATCTGCTAAATAAGGGTATTAATAGTCATACTGCATAGATTCTCAGAAGAATTAAACAAGAGAATGACAATATGCACTCAGTGTAGTTCCTGGCATACAATAATCAGTGTTACCTTTCATTGCTATTGAAAGCATAAGTTGTGAATTTCTTTAGCTGATTACATTGTATTTGCTGTCTAGCTGAGCAAATCTATTATCTTCTCTTTTTCTTAGTTTTTACTACTGTAAACTGAAAATATTTTATATAAACAAGATTCATAAGAAAATGAAATGAAATGTTATAAAAATGTATTAAATTCCAAACAATATAAAAAGGTCAGTTATTTTATATTCACTTGCCATTGAACTGAAATTCAGGTCAGCTAAGATTAAATTGAAGGAATAGAAAATCCTTCCATTTACATAGATATGAGAAAAATTCCAGGTAAATTTTGAATTAGAGTCATCATATTTCTCAAAAGATTTTTAAAGTTACATTTAAATGACTGCTAAACTGTTGAGATTACATTTAATTTTGAACACATAAACCTATTGTTCATACACTCTGGATTATGCTCTTCTTAAGGTTGCAGGAAATATGCAGGATTCTATACAACAGGCAGACTAGTGTCCTCCTCAGATAATTTATGCAGCTCTCCTGTTTTCTAAGGTAATGAAAAGAGCATGAATTATTTCACATCTGCAGGTAACATTAAGTCTCTGAATTATTTTCAATCTCCCTCTCACCAAGCTCCTTATCAGTCATGCACACAAGTTAAAAAATGAGCCTAAATTTAGGTTAGTTCCATTTCATTCTTTTTATGTGAGGATTCAAAGAAGTAGAGTAAGAATCAAGAAAATGATTCAAATACTAATACTACAGTAATTCTGAAATAGAGTAATTAGTGCTCAAATAATATAAAAGGTTCCATTTCTGTTATTTTATAACTTCTTGCTTTTTTGAGTTTGCATTATAAAAGTTCTAAAAATTATAAAATCCTAGTCTCAAAAAAGATGATAGGACACATTTGAATAATACTTATTGTTTTGCCAAATGTTTCAAGGAAAAGGTACTGATCCTAGAATCAGCTGTATTTCCACAGAATGGATACTTATATTACTTGGTGCTGTATTCTTTATAAAAAGAAAGGAATTTAAGCTTCAAAAGAAGTTTGAGCTGGAAGCTTGTAATTCTAGCTCCTTGAGACAAAATGTTTTCACTGTGTGCTCATTTTTTTTTTATTTTAAATGAAAATACATATTTTCCCAACATGTGATTTCAGGTCCACAAAGAGTATTCAGGAGACTTTGTGGTGAAATATTTAAAGAGAACCTTAAACATTAGCCCCCCCACCTAAAAAAATGCTTTTAAGCTTTCTTAAAAAACTCAGATCCAGGACTTTATGTGTTCACTAAGCTTACAAGGAGGCACAGGCAGATTTTTATAAAGAAAAAAAAATTCCTCCCTAGGTTATGACTCTGGTGACCTTGTGAACCTATTTTTAAACAAAAGTGAGAGCATGAAGAACTTACAGTCTTAGAAATGACCCTAGAAAAACAGCCAGCCTATGTGGAAGAGAATTCAGCAAGGATCTGGAAGACGATTTAAATGTGACACAAATAAAATATACCAAATGAAAGAAATTCTTTTTTAAGAAAATGAATTAAAAATAAATCTCCCCAGAGATTCTTTGTATGAGCAGAGCTACACATGGAGCTGTATCTAGATCTGATGGTTCAGAACTGGTACAAAGACAGTCAAGTTCTTGGCCTTGAAAATCACAAAATTGAGCATTCACTGAGACTCATATGTGGTTCCATGAATGCAAAGGCGTTTCATACTTGCTTTGAGATATGGAAGTTCCCCACCATCTAATGACCTCAGCTAACTCACATATTACTTCTGCTACCAAGAGTTTACCATCTAAGTGTTAACCCCTGATCCAGAGTTTGTTTGTACCTCTGTATAATGTATGTGCTTTGTTAAGTTTTCAGTACATTTGTGGCCTGTGCCTATGTGTTCACGTCTTCCCATTTTCTTCTCAAGATAATACCAGCACAGCAAAATGCATGAAATAGTGGGTACACAAAAATATTAGTAGTTATATAAAATAAATTCAACTCAGACTTAGAATATGATATCATATAGCAAAGCATTTGAGTACAAGCACCCTGAAGACAGGGACTTTCTGAGTCATATTCAATTCTCTCTCTCTCCAGTTCTCAAAGCTATGGCCAATCTACAGAAGGTGCTCTGTAAGCACGTGTTGGACCAATGTAATTAAATGTATGCATAATATTTATCTGCCATCTTTCGATTGCAGCAAGAATGTGGTCCCATAGCAAGATTCCATAGGAATAGACTAGGGTGTTCATTCTTAAGGAACTTCAAATTTATTCCAGGAATTACATGCATGTCAAGCACTAGAAGGGACATTTGGATGGTAGATAATGAATGATGGAAATTAAGTGTTGAGGAAGTTACTATGAATAGTGTAAAGTGAATATAATAATGATTTTTTTTGTGGAAAACTAATACCCAATAACAATGCACTACAGAGCTTAAAGTAAAAGACATAAATAAAGTAATGAAAAATTAAAAAAAACACTGAAATCCAAGAAAACAGTAGTTTAGACCTGCTGAAGGAGAAACTAGATTACAATGATTATGTAAATGATTTGAATAAAGCAGGATATATAAAGAATACATGTAGTTGGGTAACTTTGCAACTTAATGGTAAAACAGAAGGACAAAGGTTTATTGTTTTCTGATTTAAATCCTAGAGAGAAATTTAAATCAATACGTAAAAACGATTACTTCAGAGGTTTGATTTAGATTGGGTCTAAAACAATCAAAATGGCACATTTGGAGAATCAGTTCCAATGAGTCAATGACTGGTGATAAAAATTAGAAGAAAACACAGTCTACTTTTATGGCTCTTGTTTAGATGTCCCCCAAAATCTCATACAGTCATAGGTGGGGCTTCTTCAGAGGTGGCTGAGTCTACAGTATGTGATGTTGAGATTGATTCATGGTGCAGTGCTAGGATCAAGGGCATTAGGATCAAATGTGAGTGTTGCCAGCCCTAAGTACTTTGGATAAGATAAAAGCGACATAAAGACACTATAAAGGTCTTTTGTTGCTTATGCTACTTTGTGGGCACCCCGAACTATTTTCTGTGATGCCCTCTGCCTAGCTACCCTGCCTTGTAGCCAACCAACTATGGAGTGAAACTTACACAGACTGTGAGCTAAATAAACCTTTCCTCCTTTAACTTTTGTTGTCGGATCTTTCGTCTCAGTAATGAGAAAAAAATAACTAAACACATACATAAATTGGAGCATTAAGAGTTCAGATCATGGTTTGGTTTATTAATTAAGTTTTTTGGCACATTTTAGATATTCATAATGATCATAATCATTATAGGAAATTTGTACCTGTACATAATATATTTTGACTTTCTTTTTCTCTCAATCCTCTCTCCTTCTTTCAGCCCTTCTTTCCTTCCCTATTTACAAATCTTTGCTTTCATTTTATCCTTTTTTGCAATCATTTTTTCCTTTTCTCTTTTTTCCTTTCCCACTACCACCAACCTAGTTCTTCTTTCCTTTTGAACAATTTCTTCCTATTTCACAATATCTATTGTACATTTTGGTCCTTATTTAACCGTTTCAGTTTCTCACACCAGGAAGACAACGTGACATTTATACATGTGAGTACAATTTATTTCACTTAAGAGTATGGTCTCAAGTTGTATTCATTTACTTAGAAATGACTCAAACTTATCCTTCCTTATGGCTAAGTAGTACCCCATATATTTTTTTAAAAAGGATGTCTTATTTATACATTCCTCAGTCGATGGGCATCTGAGTTGTTTCCAAGATTTAGCTGTTACAAACTGTGCTGCTATAAACATGGGTGCACATGTGTCACTGTGGAATGATGCTTTTAATTCTTCCTGGAAGATATTCAGAAGTGGAACAGCTGGATCAGATAGGACCACTAGTCCTAGATTTTTGAGGGACCTCCACACTGATTTCCCATGGTGGTTACACCAGTCTACATTCCCACAAAAAATGAAAAAGGGTTCTTTTTTCTTCACAGTCCCTCCAGCATTTGTTATTGATTGATTTCTTGATGGTAGCCATTCTTTCTGGGGTAAGATGAAATCTCATTGTTGTTTGAATTTGCATTTCTCAAATAACCAATAATGTTGAATATTTTTTCATATATTTATTTGCTATTTGTATTTCTTCATCTAAGAAATGTAATTAAAAACCTACCAACAAAGAAAAATCCCAGGCCCTGATGGATTCACTGCTGAATTACACAAGAAATTTAAAGATCTAATGCCACTAATGCTGAAACTCTTCAATGAAATTGAATGAGAAGCAACACTTCCAAAATCATTCCTGCAATTAACTATTGCTCTTATACCTAAAACAGAGAAAGACCCAATCATAAAAGAAAACTACAGACCAATCTACCTACTGAACACAGATACAAAAAATCCTTAATAAGATTCTGGCAAACAGAATGCAGTAAATCATCAAAAATCATGCAAAACACTAATATGGGTAAAATCAATAGGTAGAGAGACAAGGAAGACTTCTGAGGGCCTAGCAAAATCACCCAGGGCTAATGTGTTCATTCTAATTATTTGCAACAACCCTGAAATCATAAATAAAATATCAATGAAGCTATTTTAGAAGTACTTGAGGAGACTAATGTATTTCATCCAGGAAAAATTGAATGGCAGAAATAAGGAAATTTATTTGTGGATAATAAGCTCTACACAGTGACATTATAATAGCCAATGAGGTTTATCCAAGATACACTCATTTCTAATTAAAAGAAAGAGTAGAATACAATCACTAGGTTAAAATATGTGAAAAAACACAAGTTGGAAAATGTGGTAAATGTTTGATAAATTTAATAGCCATTTATGATTTCAAATTAGTAATAATACTTAGAAGGAAGTTTTGTTAAACTGATAAAGGAAATCTGAGAAAAGTTTATAGCAAGAAGCATAATAGCAAAATATCATGGATAAATTAAAGCATACAATAACTCACTCTGTCCAACACTGTGCCAAGATTTAATAAAAAAAAGAAAAAGGAAAAGAAATAGAAAGAAAATGAATGACTATTGGAAAGGATACCAAGCTTATGTTATTTTCAGAAGATACAATTATCTTGAAAAATCAATGAATATACAATTAAAAATTGAGTAAGTAAGAAAGCTGAGTAACCCAGCATGATGAGTATCTGTACTGTATATAAAACTACATAAGATATTATATTAAAGCTGGAAAAATATGCAAGAGGTGGGTGAAGAAAATTATTAATCTTTATTGAAGTAGATAAATGAATTTCTAAATGATGAGAACATTTATGTTCCTGAACTGGAGGGCTCAAAATTGTTAAGTAGCTAATTTCCCCCAAATTAATGTGAATTTAATACAGTCTTAACCATAATTCCAACTGTTTACTGGATTTCAAAATCTGTGCTCATCTGTAAGAATAAGAATAATGAAGGATAAATTAAAAAATATAACTTGCTATACCAGATAACCATGAAAATATACTTGAAACTCTAACAATTAAAAGAATATGGCATTGGCATTGCTAAAGATATACAGATATACACAATATGTATTATTTGTAAATGTGAATCAATTTTATGCTAAACATGGTGTTTTGAATCAGTAGAAAATATATGCACTGTTGAGACAGTGGTAAAAATAATAGTTATGTTTCTCCCTCATGTTGCAAACAAAAACAATTTATTTTATCAAAAATAGGTGAAAATATTCAAATTAAAAATGTTTAAATGAAATCTAAAGAACTTTTTGTTTTGTTTTGTGAGAGAATAAAAGTTTTTTTGAGACATAACCCCAATAACATCCATGAACTATCAAAGGAAAGAAAATCATTAAAATCTTTTGAGGACCTGTTACTTGACACCATTTTATCAGGAAAAATATAAACACATCACTTTTTTCCAGAAGTTCTACACTTTTGAGTCTGCAGTGTCATTATTCAAAAATACTTTGTACTCACACAAAAATCCTGCACACCAGTTTATTCATTTCAGCACTGTTTTCATTAAAAAATCGACTAAGTGTGGGAATAGTGGAACAAATTATGGTTTATTCATACTAACGATGGACTATTTATACACATTAAAAATGCCTTCTTAAAAAGTAGCATAATACCCTAATCTGTAAATATGAGCTGTACATTGTGACTTTCTGTAAATAGTATGGTTAAAAAAAGGTTGAAAAAATAATTTTATAATAGAGAAACATTAGCTAAGATAGTACTAGATTTTTGTGGGAGCAAGAACCCTACTATAAACTGCACATTTAGGGATCTAAGTCACATGCTGTTTATGAGAAGCCAATGCCTGATGATCTGAGGTGGAGCTGAGGCAGTGATACTAGTGCTGGAGAGCAGCTGCAAGTAAACCATCATTAACATTAGCAGAGAGGCTCTACACAGAGATAATAGTAAATCAATTGTTTTCATACTCATATCAAAACTATATCAGTAAGCTCCAAGTGACAAATTGCATCTGGTGGCAGGCTTTAGCGTGGCAAGTGAGTTTATGTGCCTCAACTGTATAATCACATCTGCTGGCAGTCATTAAATCAGAATCTGACACTCTTTAGCCTGCTTATGGCCTGTCTACTTTGTTATTTACAACTTTTCCCCATGCCTTTTCCCACAGTCACAGTTTATTCCAGTCACAGTTTTGGTAAGCTCACATGCTAACCCAAGCTAAAATGAATAAAAAATAAACATTACTAAAGAGCTTTTTTGAAAAACACAGAAGACTCATCATGACACAAAAGACTTGATCCAAGACTACCAATGAAAGAAAAGCTGAATACAAAAGAAAATATCAACAGTCCTACCTATAGGTTCATGAAAACAGGTGATTCACATTTTGCAAGCCTGCTTTAAATTACATGTGTTGACTGGCGATTCAACAAAGCCATGAAACATTTAAAACTGCTTTGCTGCATACATACCAAGTGCCCTGCATTAAATGACCAGATTTTAAAACTTTTTAAGAGAACCAAAATATATGAAGATGAAGAAAGGAAGCAATTATTGAATGTCACTATTTCATCAAATATGTATGCAGTGACAGCATAATTCTTGGTGACTAACTGCATTGCTAAAGCTAAGAAGATCTTTACAATTGGTGAATAGTTGATCCTGCCTATTTAAAGGATATTTATTCTGAATTTTTAGTAGAGGCTGAAATTCAAAAAGTGCCACATGTTCCCCTTTTGGGTTGCCCCATAATTAGACATACTAGAGCCTACCAATGCTGACAACAAAGCACAAATGCTTGTTTCTTGTGATATATTTTTCAACAGAAAGTGAATAAGGATATAGTAAGTGCACTTTTGTGGCCACCCAACACCACAACTGCAGATTTATTCAATGCAGATTACCTGTCAGGAGAACTAATTTGGTCATTTTGTGTCAGTGGGTACAAACAGAACAGCTTCCCTGACTGAACAGCTTTGTGGTTTCACCACTTGGGTCAGTGAGGTCACTACATATGGTATCATCTAAAGAGAAATGCTGGCTTGTCAAAAAATGATATCCAACTTCAATAATGTTTTGTAGGATATGGTTAAAATTATCAATCACATTAAAGTATATGCTCTTAAATCGTATCTACTAGTGTAGCTTGTTGAGGATATGGATGCAGAGTATTTACAGAAGTGAGATTTTTTTCTACTGGTAGATCATTTCTAAAACTTTTTGAATTATTACAGATGACCTAGAGATTTCTTTTAGAAAAATATCACCACTGATAGCATATTTCAGTGACACAAAACTGGCTGCAAAATTTCCATATATGTGTGACATAGTCAACTTGCTCAATGAACTCAATCTGCCACTTCAAGAAAGAATGATGATTGTGAAAGATAAAGTGACTATACACAAAGTCAAACTGGAATTATGGGGGTAACAAATCAATATTTGGATTTATGATACATTTCAAGCATTAGCAGTGATTTTGAAAAAGACTGAGTCAGGGCCTTCTTTCTCCCACCTAGGTATGATCACCTATATCAGCATTGGTGTTAGTCCCTTTCTCATGACTGGGACAAAATAGCTGACACAAACAATTTAAAAGACAAGAGGTTTATTTTGGCTCATAGTTTTCAATACGCAGTCAGCTAGCTTTAAGGTAGGAAGGACATAGTGCAAGGTTTGGCAGAGAAAATATTCTCATGTCTTGGCAGCCAGGAAACCTAGAGAGAAGAGAGGAAACAGGAGGAGAGATATAACTTTCCAGGTTACACTTCAGTGACTCACATTCAAGCAGATGCCACCTGCAAACTGTAAGTCAACCACAGAACCCCATGATCCAATAACTCTCCAAAAGATTAATTTCTGATCAGATGAAGAAATATTCTAGATTAATATTCTAGAACTAAAATATTCTGCCCTTGTGCCCAAAGTCTCAAGTTTATATCTTTATGTAAAGTACATTTACATAAAGAGTAAACTCTTAAAGTTGTTAAAGTTTTAACAGTTCCAGCATTGCTGAAATGTCCAAGTCCAAAGTCTCCACTGAGACTCAAGGCAAATTATTAGTTGTGAGACCCTGTAAAAACAAACAAATGAAGGTAAACACAACTGACACACATGAAACAGGCTAAACATTCTAATTCCAAAAGGGAGGAATAGAGAGATAGAAAAGGATTGGAGCAAAAGCAAGACTGAAATTCAGCAGGACTGTTATGGTTGCCACATTGTGTCTACTTGAGAAGTTTAGAAGTTTAACTAGGAGACTCAACAGGGAGGCAGGATCTTTACTTTGTAAATATCCTGAGTCTGTGCAAGAGAAGGGCACACTATCCTGTGATTGCTACACCTACACTGGAGAGGGGATAGCCTGCTTACAGTAAAAGGGAAGAGAAGAGGCTTGCTCTACCCCTCCTTTTTGCTCTTGTTGCTTTACTGTTTTCTGCAGTCTGGCAGTGTTGCCTCTGTGCCATACCACTCTGCCTTGGAGCCAGTTAATTATAGACTGAAACCCCCACAAACTATGAGCCAAATAAACCTTTACTTCCTTAATTTTGGGTGTCAGGTATTTTGCCCAGCAATGAGAGAAAATTAATCAAGACAAGGACAAACATTAATTCATATAGTCTCATGTCCAGTAACCAGGGCAAGTTGTGCTAAGATGTGAGTCACAAAGGGCTTCAGTGATCCCTCTCCAACAGCATTGCCAATCACAGGGCTCATGGACTCTCTTAAGCAGGATTCCCATATCTCTTGGAGGATTTTTAAGGTGACAACAACCAAAATGAGGTTCCATATATTGGATAAAGGCAACATACTTTGGGTGTCACTGTCTCCATCACCTCCAATGGGACCATTTAGTCAGAAAAATAATCTCAGATCTCCCTCTGATTTTGCATTATGGTGAGTTGCATTACTTTATCCTGTATTACAATGTAATAAGAAATATAAAGTACACAACAAATGCAATGCACTTGAATCATCCATAAACCATTCCCCCCAGGCCTGTGGAAAACTGTCTTCCACAAAATTGGTCCTTGGTAATAAAAAGGTTGGGGACTTCTAATGGCTAATATCTGAATGTCCTCATAAAGGCTTATGTACTCATAGGTTGAATATTCTATCCTTGCAATGAGAAAGTAACTTAAGGTAGATTTTGCAACAGAGAAGTAAGGTCATTGCTATGATCATGGCTGACCATATGTTTCAAAAGCCTTTGGGACTGGCTTGCAGGAAGAGTTTGGAAAGTTTTGGAGATGTCAATTGGATAACCAGTACTAGAATGCTGTGAGCTGAGACTGATGGGAGATTCTTGTCAGTGCTCAGAAGACTAGAACAGCCGGGTGTGGTGGTGCACACCTTTAGTCCCAGCACTCGGGAGGCTGAGGTAGGCGGAGTGTTGTGAGTTTGAGGCCAGCCTGGGCTACAACGCAAGCACAAGGCCGGCCTGAGCTACATAGTGCGACCCTGCCTCAAAAAACTAGGGCCAGGAGTTTGGCTCAGCAGCTTAAACGCCTGTCTGGCAGGTGTGAGGCTGTGAGTTCAAACCCCGCTGCCGCAAAAAAAAAAAAAAAAAAACAAAGAAGACTAGAACATTGTCCACTAGTGATAAAACCAGAAAATATCAAGCACAAGAGATTTCAGTTGTGAAGAAGGACTGCAATGGCACTTGGACTCCAGGCTATTTGTGTTAGGTTCTTCCAGAACATTTGTCTATATTTTGCGCCTATCCTGAGACATTATGGGAGACTGAAATTAAAGACTAATTAATCTAGTGGAATAAATTTCAAGTCAATCTAATGTTGAAGTAGTGACATGGCTACAGCTGGAGACTTTTAGCTAGCAGTACCTTGATAATCAAGAGCAAATGACCCAGCAGTATGATGTAGAAAGTTTTGAGTTCAGGAGTAGCTCTGGTAAATTTGGTGTCTGCAAAGATGGAGTAGAGGAGAACTTGGGTACTTAAGTGATTTGCATTTTAAAAAGTCTAGTACTTTGCTGCAATAGAAAAAATGTATTAAGGGAAAGTGAGAAACAGCAAGAACCTGACCTTTGTGATTTTGATCTTCCTAGGCTCAAAATCACAAAGACGGCTTTGAAAAGAGAAGTCCAGAGCACCATGTTCACAATGGTAGCCAACAAGATTTGCTTCAGAGCCCTCAGCCATTTAGGCACTCTGACACCCCTACAGTCAAGACTGAAGTAAGCCTGACTACTGTTCCAACTGGCAGTAGACTTTGGCCCATCCATGTGATGCTGGTTTTACACACATGCAGAATGCAAGAATTGTGGGGTCAGGGAGGCCTCCATCCAGATTTCAGGAGAAATTATGGGAGCCCAGGAAGTTTGCCCCTGAGATGATTGTTCGAGATGGGAAGGTAAAGCTGAAAGTGCAGTGGAGCCCCTAGGATGCTAGAAAATCCAGGAATGTGGAATGTCTGAGGAAAGCCAAAATGAGCGAGCAAAACCAGTCCAAGAGAAAGGCCATGTAGGCTACAACCACCAGCAGTGCTGTAGCGATGGAACTGCCAAAGCATTTGGTGGTGGTGATGGTGGCAGGGATCCACATTTTGTCACAGATTTCCCTGGGTGCTAGACATGGATTTAATATTTGCTATGGTAGATTTGGTTCTCACTTTAGTCCCATTCCTTTACTATACCCCTATTTTTTTTTCTCCCTTTTGGAATGGGAATGTTTATCTTATGCTACTCTGTGCCAAAAGTGTTTAACTTTCTTTTCATTTTTAAAGGGTCTCACATCTAAGAGTTTGCCTTAAATCTTAGGGGAGAATTTAGAGTTGAATTTTTCAGTAATGCAGAAACTATTATAACTTTGGTATGTTTAGAGATGAACTAAATGTGACTTTCATAGAGGGATGCATATAAGTCTTTTGGAGGCAAAAGCTGGTACGCTATGGTTTATATCCGGATATTCTCTCAACATCTCATGCACTCATAGTGGGGCTTTTGGAAAGTCAGTGAATCATGGGAGCATGACATTTATCAGCAGATTAGACCACTGATGAGTTTATAGCTAAATGAAATTTGGGAGGTGAAGCATTGTTGGAGGAAGAAGGTCACCCTAGGTGTGGCATGGAGGGCTGTATCACCTTTCCTGCTCTCTTTATCAATCTCTCTGCTTTCTGCCTGCCATGCTATAAGCTATAGTATTCTCCCATACCCT